>JAGKTI010022855.1:0-15066 GCA_018397915.1 Birgus latro
CCAAAGGCCAGGAACCTGCAAACCGTTCCTTCCAAGAAAAACAAAAACAATACAACAGAGAGCCAAATTCAAGAACCGTTCAGTTCGAGATGTCTGGACACACTGCGTTTGAAAGACTGGAGATCATACAGACAGAGGGAGACAGTTACAGAGTTGATCTATTGCATAAATGAAGGACTGGGAGTAACGGTTAACTCTTGCATTAGAGAGCTGGACAGAAAAGGGATGAGAGTTTGTTGCTAAACGGGTGCTACGCGCCCGTCGTAGAAGTGGAGAGATGTAAGCAGACAGTTCAGAGGAACAGTAATCATTGAAGTAGCGAGAGAAAAGAGATAAAGATGCGACGGTGCGGCGAAGAGACAGGTTGAAGGGAGCCAGTAAGAAGAGGAGAGTTAATGAGACGAAATGCCTTTGACTCCACCTTGTTGAGAAGAACTGTTTGTGGGGAAGCTCCCCGCTCATGAGAGTTGTACTCTACGCGGGTGCGAATAAAACCAGTGTATAAAGTCAACAACTGTGCACTGGTAAAGAAAGTACGGAGTCGGCTTAGCACACCTAGTCTCATGGAAGCAGATTTTACAAGAGATGTAGTATGATCTTTCCAAGATAAATCCCGAGAGAATGAAACCCCAAGTATGTTTAAAGATGATGCNGTGTGTGTGTGTGTGTGTGTGTGTGTTTTGGGGAGGGGGGGTTTGAACCGGGTGGGGAAATATTAACTGCTCCTCGCCCTCCCTCTCCTTGTCAGCATATCCCTCATAATGAATGCCATAGAAGCATATATATGCATTAAAAATGTACTATTTGGTTAAACATCCCCTTTGGAGTGCTAGGCAAATAAAGTGAACTGTGTTTCGTACACTTATTATTTCGTTGTTTCATTTAATTGTAACTGTATTAATATTTTTCACCCCATCATTAGGTGGAAAAAACATCAGGATGTTATGATGATGGTCCATTCATCCATCCATCACCCATTCCTACGTTGCCCCATAAGGAGCGTAGGAGCCTGGGGCTAGGCAAGTTGGTCCTGACATTTAAGATGGGAGTGACCAGCATCACTCATCCCTGAATGGCATTACGTGAGCAATAATCCCCAACCATTCCTTGGATATGAACCTTCACCAGCTCAATCCGATTGGAGTGCTGCAATTACCCACTAAACCACCAGGTGCCAAAATTTGGTTATATGGTTACCATCCAGCGCAGTAATTGGTTTCCTGGTGTGCAGGAAACCATTTGGCTTGCCAATCAGTGTAGAGTCTCCTACCGGGAGAAAGAAGAGGAAAGAATGAAGGAAAGAATGACAGAAAAGGGAGTGCAGTGTCACCCGTCGGCAGAAGAACGAGGAAAGAATGAAGGGAAGAAAGACAGAAGAGGATGGAAGGAAAGTAGGATGGAGGACAGGAATGGGTTGACACCCGAGAGCAGCACTAAATCGAGTGAGTGGATAGTGAGTACATCCTGCCCCTATGTTGTTGACAATATTATCATGATACCTTGTTGTGTGGTCTAAAAACTTTAAGCTCTCAGTCTGAGTGACATCAACTTCCGTACATAAGTCAAAGTTGGCTATCAAAATTCTGTAGCCAAGCTAGTTCCCACTTAATGCGCAAAATGGCAACCACTTGCAATCTTCCTCAAACTGGCAGCAGACGTGAAATTTAGCTGATGACTTGTTAAACTGTACTTGATCCCCTGACCTCTGTAGTAGGACTGTCTGGATTATATTCGGGTTACTGTTAGTCGACTATATTCAGCTTTTGTGAGACTCCATATAGTACATATATTAATGGAAAACAGGAACAGAATAACATTTTAGATGGAAAGCATAGGATTTACACCGTCAATGTCAAAAAATTTTAACTTCTTTTTTCATAGCTAGTAAAGGATCAAGATCGTTGTATTCTGCGTGCATTATTCTAATGCTGGAAAAATAAGTTGGAACTTTAACACCTCATAATCAAAAATTAAGAAAAAAAAATCTTACGAAGGTGATCAGTGGCCACACAGTGAGCACTGTTCCTGTTCGCAATACTTTTCGTAAGGCAATACTTTTCGTATGCATTGTCATATCACATGTTATGTACAATACAGGTTTCATTTTGTGTCAATAAAATAGTAGACACAGCATACATATCCGTAAGAAGCTTCTGGACAAATTTTCGTTGCCATCTACTCTTTCGAAATATAAAGACAAAGTTTTTATTCTTTCTTTTCGTATTGTTTTGTACACCCAACAGAAGAAACATCGCGCTCTGCGGTTGGATGTGCATCAGAATCAATATATTCCTCAGACACAAGAAGATCTATTTAGTAGTTGCCTTAGACTGTCACGTAATGTCCCACTAGCATAATTTAAGGCACTAGGCAAAAAAGTAATGTATGAATTTACATTACAAAGTTATCCATGTATGACACTACTTCTTTCATCTATCAGAATGTTATGCGCGATAAGGGACAGAAGCTTTTTTGCAGACTATTCATTAAAAGCAAGAATACATTTTGGTTGAAATTAATGTAATCTAATGAAGATTTGGTTCCATTTTCGCGTCTCTAAATACTACCAGCTAGTCCAGTGAATGAATATCAAGAGGTAGAAATGCAATTAGTTAGTCGTCTTGCCTATCGCCGTGCACAGTGGGCGGTGGGGCGGTGTGGCTGTGACGTGACCGCCTAGGCATTCCAGCCAGGCGGTTCAAAGGTTCAATCTGGCCCCATGGCTTAGCTCAAGGGAGATAGGATGAGGGTGGGTGGGGCGGCCGTTCTCAGCTGGTGCATCGTAGTGCTAGCAGAGGGCTTGTTGGAGGGATGAGACCTCTATAGAACCCCGTTACCTTAAATTACTTCACGACAGTTTATGTGTAGGGGTGCTTCGAGGGATGAGACCACATGAAATCTTGTTAACTGAAACTGCTTAATGGTAGTGTATACTGGAGGGAGTTATCAGAGATATGTGACCATGATATTACAACTAACTTGCCACCCTCTTCATGGTAGTATACGCAAGAGCTGTTCTTAAAGGAATGAGACCACTATAGAACCTCGTTAACCCACTGAATGCCAGTATTTCTCACAACTGCACTAATTCGCATGGTGCATACCTAAATATAATCGCTCGGAGGAGAGAGAGAGAGAGAGAGAGAGAGAGAGAGAGAGAGAGAGAGAGAGAGAGAGNCCTCCTCCACGCGGCTCACTTCATCACCATATGCGTACCTTCCATTGCAGCACAATATATACAGTATTTTTTTTCTCTTGGGCCTGTTCGCTCTGATGACGTATTTTTCATTTTATTCTTCCTACTTTCAGACTTTTTTTTTTATAGCTTTGGACAGGTTTTTCGTAATGGAGAAGCAGCGTTAATTAATTCTTTCAATGTGGGGGAATTTAAAGTTGAATAAATCGATCTGTGGTTGCAGGATTCTCCTTTTCAGTATGATGGTGTATCAGTTATTCTTTCTTCCACCAGACTATTTTAATCAACTTTGCCTGTCTCTTCTGCCTTATTTCCTACTTATATTTTCCTTCATTTTCGTAGCGTTTTCTTCCTGCCTCCACTTGCCTTTGTTCCTTGTTGTATTTTTCACATGTCTCGTTTCTTTCTGGTGGATCTCTAGTAGTGAAAGGGCAAATGAAGGCTCTATCGAACTCCGCCAATTCAGAAAGACTCACCTAATCTGAAAAAAATCGCGTGAAGGTAAAAAAAAAAAAATGTGTTAAGAAAAAGGAAAAAGAAAAAAAAAGAGTCCAATGGCGTCCTTTTTTACTGTCTTCTTTTTTACCACCAGATGATTTCTTTGCAACACAGGATGTCTCTCCAGAAGTAAAGGAGTTGATGAAGGCTCTCTGTAACATCTCCGTGTCTAAAACTCTCACCTAAGCAGAATATATCTTTTCATATCCTATAGTTTATAAAGATTCCAACATGCTTGCATTTTTCGGCCTTGATCACCTAGTGGTGGCTCTCCAAGCTGCTCGATCTTCTGGCAGCCTTGATTTCAAACTCCTATGACCTTGCCCAAGGTCTTTTTCGGTCTGCCTCTTTCAGCCCTACCCTCGACGTTCACACTTCTCACCTTCCGCACCCAACTATCATCCTCCATCCTCTCAACATGTCTAGAACATCTGTCTACCCCTCCTCACCACTACACCAATACATTTAAGTCCCATCCTTCATCTCAACTCCTCAGTCTCAGTCCAACTTCCCCCAGACGCCGCATTCAAGGACGCACCCCACATCCACGTAATCATTGTCATTTCTGTACGTTTGAGTTTACAAATATCCTCTTCCTTTACTTTCCAGGTCTCAGTACCATACAGCATTACACTCCTGATACATGCCACATACAAAAATCTCTTACGACTGAGGGAGAAGGCAGCAACCACAAGAACTTCCTTCAGCCCCACCTCCAGCACATAACATGACCCCAGAATAGCAGAACTCCTCCATACACTCAAGAGACTCTCCAGCAAGAGGTCTATTTTGCAGAAATTCAGAAATTATCTTATCGGAGTTCAAGTGTTAAGAACATCACTTTATCTCAAGAGTTTACGTAGCTGAAATTTGTTGCATTGATTAATACCACCACAAAGCATTGTACAAGTATATCAGAGCACAGCTTCCTCACGACCATACATATTTATACCCTCACTACGGGAACGTAATTTTCACATAATTGGTCTCAACAGACAACTTGCGTCCGTTTAAGAAGCCTTTTTTTAACATGAAATGTTAAGTAGAGCCTTCAATTCGCTACAAGAGATCTACCTTAAACTGACTAAAGTGGCTGAAAGTTGCAAGAATAATTCTAAGCATGAATTTATCGTACAGCGAGCTAAAAAAAAAAAAAAAAAAAAACTTCCATATTATCGCATCATCACAATCCAGTTTTGACCACCATATGAAAAATCTGCCACCCTATGCTACAGCAGCATCACGTAATATCTCATTGCAGCCAACATAATATAGCTTTAACGCAACCCTTCACCGAACCCTGCACCCAAAGCCCTCACCACCGCCTTCCACTACAGTACCCCCTCCCACACCCTTCCCAAACCACCTCTATCGCAAATCCCCCTCCCCACCTCCAATCCATCCCTCTCACCACACCCTTCCACTACAGTTCCTATAACAGCCTCTCACCACAACTCCCAGAGATACCCTCCCCAACTGAACCCTCTGCCATACCCTCGCACAACAACCCTCGTACCACACCCTCCCATCACACCACCACCACCAACACACCCCTCTATTACTACTACTTCCACCACATCAAACAACCAAAACCCGTTACCTTTCCCCCCCCCCACAAAACCCCCCCCACGCAAAAAAAAAAAAAAAACTACTCCATACCATTCCCAACCCCTCCCTTCACCTTACCATCTCAACCGCCAAACGCACCCTCCCACCACAACCATTACATACCACCCGCCTTCCCTTCACTGATAAGCCTTTCCCCTGGAGCACCCATATACATGCTGTTACTCCATTAAGGGCTGGTGCTGAACGTTCATGTATTTATGTATGTAATTACGGATTAATGCATACATTTCTCTGTTCAGTGATGGTTAGATTATATGCATCAGACTGATTAATTTCCGTTCGATTATCGCTCGGGAAGTAAAAAACCAAACGATTGTTTAAATGATGTTTAAGCATTTAGGATGTAATGTACATTTCAGCAGAAAGTGTCGTATTCTTCCTAATTTTGCCAACGTCAGTTGCACTTCCCAGAACTTTGCCGCAAATTATACTGGGATTTCGGCTTTTCATCAGAAGTTTCTGATCATCCATGTAATTCAGACTTTTTCTCGTGCAGTGGATATCGTCACTGATTATCTCCACCAAAGAAAGTTGGAGGAGGCTGTGTATTCAGCTCTTTCTGTCTGGTTATCCACAAGCAACCTCAAAGTTACTGATGAATTTCAATTAAATTTGGTGGACATGTGGGTCATGGGCCAAATAAGAGTTGATTAAATTTTGGTGGTGATCTAAGTTGTCTGGTATAGGTGTTGGAGGAGGTATTGGCTCTCAGGGTGCCGTCTGCTTGCCATGTTGCTGCATTTTCAACCCTTAAAAGAGTAAACTGTGTTTCAGTGTTTACACGTATACGACTGTACGTGTCCATCTGAAAATAGCTGGATTATAATGACTATTTGTCAGTTTTTCCTCTCTCTCTCTCTCTCTCTCTCTTTCTCTCTCGCGATCGGTAGATAGATAGATAGATAGGTAGATTGACAGATAAATAGAAAGATATATTAATATTGTGTGTGTGTTTTCGCAGTTACGACTGTTGCTTAATTAATGCAACCTTTCTCTCTCAAAGTTAACTGAGCCGTGTAACATACATATGTGTAACTGACAAGCTGGCAGGGTAGCCTCACCGGATGTTGCGCGTATCAGCGGGTAAAGAGACCAGTTAGCCACAGCTGTCAAGGGCGGGTGAGGGCAGAGGCACAGGTGCGGGGTGTCGTAGTGTCCTGTACAGGCCAAGTTACAGCCTAGCCAGGCCTGACCCCATGCCAGTATGGTGGAAGCCACGTAGAGCAGACCCTCCCCCACTACCATTATTCCAGATCCCTTGCCTCGTAGGCTCCTGAATCGCATAACGAGGACCTACGTCCTCGTCGTTCTTGGGCAGAAATAGAGCGTTTTTGGCGCAAATTGTACGATCGTGCACAGTAGGTCAGGGTAAATATTTCACAGAACAGGGTCTGGAAATTCATTTTCTCAGTTCCAGACATGGTCCAGATGACACTGAGAACAATTTTGCCAAGAGTATGTCCCAGTAAAATGGGATATTTTTATTCCACAACTTACTGCAACCAACACTATCTGATACCTGATATGTCCGCTCCGACTTCAGTGTGAGGATAGACTAATTTGGTCTTATTACTGAGAACGGTTGCAACAAATACTACCCCTCTGTTGACACTGGCGTTACACCGGCTATCAGGGCACAGAGCCAAGCTGGCTGATAACTATGAGAGACTGCCATCCATTAGCCGGGGGAAGGGGATGGAACTAGAGTAACTCAGCTGATAACCCTGACTCAGCCCCAGCCGGGGTCACCACCATTGATCCCTAGTAAGGTGGTCAGCCTCACAATTTTGTTTCTCAATAACCTCCATCCGGCACAAGCTTTCGCAGCCATATAACGTTACAAGCATTTGACTAGACCCTACGATAAGCTCAAGTTGATGTCGGTTTTACGTGATGCCTGATCGTCTGTGCTCGGTCTTGAACCAAAATGGCAGATGTTCCTTATGTGCCTTGACTAGATCCCTACAGCAGTCACGTGGCCTTTCACTGATAGGTTACATCTTCCTAAATATTTTAATAGCTTGACTACCAACGTGTCTCTTACCCTGCATAAGAGTTTGACTGTACCACTAGTTTGACAAATGAGGCCATTATACTGATGGGGTGGCGCTGACGAAGATCCTACACGTGGTGACGCTATGTTCCATGGGTGGAGCGAAGAAGCTGCAGGGTCCACCCAGGAGCCAAGCAGCTGTGGTGCCCATTCAGAAGCCAAACATCCTCATATTTCCCTGTACCTTGCCGTAGGGAAGGGCCCTGGTCAGACCCAGGTCAAGCACTGCCCACCACAAGGGCCCACTGGATCCCTGCAAGATGTATGTACTGTACTATACCTGTAAGATTGTCCCACGGATGCATTTGCTGATCTGTGGTCGATGGGTCTGCTTGGCCTGACAAACCGAGGATTAGCAACAGCAACAACAACAGCAACACTAACAACAACAACAGCAACACTGTAGGGGATAATGGATATGATTTATAACCTCATTACTATCAGATATCTCTACTGCATACCTTTACCGGGGTGCACCTGTACATATTACCCCAATCATACCTGTAAGACAACGTGTTCATCCCATCGCCCGAGACCTCCTAGATAGGCCGTAACAGCGCTTAATTCCCCTCAAGTGGCTCACTAACAGTGGCACTGGAATCTTTATCCCTGTGGCCAGAGCTATCTACATTGTATTCATACGGTCCATTGTCGATTACTTCTCCCTTGTTCTCAGTCATCTCCCGAAGATGTCCTTAGAACCCACTGAAATTTTTCAGAACAAAGTAATGAAATACATTCTGGGGCTGTCCTGTTTCCACTGGAATTATGAAAATGCAAACTGAATTCAATCTACCCCCCTTTGTTGAGAGAACATACGTCAGTGTCCCTTATTTCAGCGTCAGATGCTTTTATTCTCCTCATCTTGTCTCTCATTATTCTCGTGTCATCAGATCTTCGCTTGACCCTGTTGCACCTCGACCTCCACTTCGGCCTGGCGTCCGCACCCTCGATAATTCAACTTGTTCCAACCCGCAAAGACTTGATATAAATATTCCCGCGGCAGATGTGGATCATGGTCCACCTTCCTGGAGGATTCCTTATCTTGAAGTCTGCTATACTCCTACCGCCAAGACAGAACTACCACTCCTCCAGAAACAACTAGCTCTGGAGACCATCACAAGAGTGTCCTCCACAGTTCCTGCCGTGCACCATCTTTACATCGACGGTTCCCTGCAAGCAGGTGGGAGTGCTGGATGTGCCATCAACTCACCCGATTTAGAACCACCAGAGGGAGGCCGGGTTGACCGCAGACTACTGAACTCGTTTAGCGCTACCTACTGTGAGCTACAGGGACTATAGCATGCAGTTGGTCTCCTCTCTCAGCAAAGACAGAATGGTGTATAGTTATCTGTGACTGTCAGTCTGCCCTTCAAGCCATCTCATCTCCAAAACCCACATGCCACTGCTTAGTTCAACAAATCTTAGGTCCGTTAGTTCCAACTCATTAAACTTCTCTTACCGTACAGTTCTTGTGGATTCCTTCGCATGTCCGAATTGCAGCCAGTGACATTGTTGACCTCCTCGCTAAAAATGTACGAGTATGTGGACTGCCTCCTCTTGATGATGCCACATCCTCCCTTCTCTGCTACAGAACGAAGATACATTCAGCCGCTCTTCTCCCTACACTCCATCGCAGGAACGCTGAGGGGACTCAGAATGTGTCCGTCCAACACTACGACCACTTCCGTCTATCTCCTCCCAGGCACAGTTGTGTCTGCTCGACTTCGGCTAGGATATCGTCCTGTCTGGCATGTCTCTGAGGCAGGGGACATGCCTCACTCCTCCTGCAAACTGTGAGGCTGACCCAACGCCAGCAACCTTCAGCATTAATGCCAACAACATTCAGCATTACTGCCAACAACTTTCTGCATTACTGCCATGAGTGTCCCTCAGTCAGGAACCTACTGCCTCAGGGACAGTCCCTGTCTGATATATGTAATTATCTACTAGCAGACAACCATTTAGATATCATTCTTGTGTGATATCCACACTTTGGTGGATACTAATTCCTGTATTGTACACTCCAGTCTATATATATAACAAAACCGCATGCCCTGCGAGACACGGGTTCCTTTGTACAAAATACTTTGCTGGATGCTAACTCCTGTATTGTAAACTCCATTATATATATGTAACAAAACAGCGTGCCCTGAGAGACATGAGTTCCGCTGTATATAAATACTTGGCCTCATGATCATGTTACTAGGTATGCCACCCCTTGGGCATAATAAATTGATAAAAACAAGATATCTCTACTGCATTTACAAAAACGGCTGGCTTAGGAAAACTCAAAGAGGGGTGTCACTATATATATTAGTACGATAGCGGTTCTTTACCTAAGAGGCGGCGCAAAACCAGCATAATGCACTATATTTAGCGGAACAGTTTATAAAACCAGCATCTATGCATATGAACTGTATAATCTTGTTCGCACTGACTGGTTTCGTTTTTAGCACTTTTGATTATTTTTACCCGAGTCAAATCAAGCCATTCATACTTATGGAAAGTACTTTATCTCGTCTTCAGGGGTCCATAAAATGAAATATCTCGTTTGTCCCCCAGTCTTTTCCTTTTGAAACTGGATGCAGGTTAAATTGAAAAGCCTTTCGGTAATATAAACATAACCACCGGCAGTTTCATGGGATTCTCTCCGCCCTAGGGTTCACACTTTAACTACTCCCAAGATAGTGGAAAATTAAGAAAGTTTTCCACTGGAGGTTCCCAAGACTTTCCAGAAATAAGTGATGAATGAGGGAATGAATCTTATAAAGTGTCCCTTTCTCATCATAATCATATTTAAACTTCCTTATTAAAGATTTTATGGATCGCAAATTTGGTGGCGCGTTCTATCGCCCTTCTAGACCCAGGATCGACTCGAGAGTACAGGGTGGTGCGTAAATGGCACTCCACTAGACTCTCACTTAGTAATATGTTTGAGAACACGGCTCAGTCTGCTGGTGGGTCCGTATAGCAATGGGAGTAGGATATGATACAGGACTGACATTTATAGTATTTAGTGAGCCTCCCCGCAGACACTGGAAATCTCCTGGTGGAGTGGAAGATTAGCGTTATATACGAGAATGGTCCACCGTGTATTATATTATATTTACATTTATTTTGCCACGATAAGGATTCTGTGCCACGTTACCCTTTCAGTGCAACAGCGTCAATTTCATTCCACTCCTGGCATCACCTGACGATTTTATTAGATTTTGGCTTGAGTTTTCTAATGGCAAGTTTAACCAGTAAAATACTTTTGTCGGCGAGGTACGAGCGAGGCCATTTAAATCCAAAACCATTGCAATGTCGCCTTACACCCCGAGGATGCCTAGAGTATATTGTTGGTTATCTACCAAGTTTCATGCCTTTACAACAAGCTGTCTGGCCTGTGGTCCTTTTTTGAAGATTTTCGACATGCTACACTTGGCATAAACAATTGAGCTCTCATATGGTGCAAACCACGCAGTGATCGGCCCTGTGGTTGCTGAGACATAAGCTTCACAAAAGTGTTACGGTCAGGCTGGGTCGGGCCGGGCCGGATTGGGCCGGGCCGGTTCGGGCCGCTCATATGTGAGAAAACGCCACTATTTGACGAGAGACTCACGAGGGCTTCGCCCTTGCTCGTAAGCATAGCCATAATAAACCACCCTATCATGAACCTGGGTAGCTTTTCCGCTATAATCATTACACATATATCCCTCCAATTTATATGTGCACCTGACTCATTTAAATCGCGGACATATGCATGGATAAGGCAGGGCAACTGTTCTGGTGTCCGAATAAAAATCTTCTTCCCAAACCTATGCTATTGTTAAATATTGTTATGTAGCAGCAAAATATAAATAAATAAATAAACAACAACAACACCAACAACAACACAACTAAAAAGGCCGTCATCGAGAATCATCGGGTTCAGAGAGTGATCTTGACAATAGAACCTCCAAGCACTTTTCAGGCAAGTTTCACAGTTCCTGATGTTGGTTTCTATCCGAATCAACATTTGGTTTCTTCTTGCTTGGGAGAGGCGGTGGCCAGTCCTACCGGGCCCAGCATCGAATCCTAGCTGGGGCAGGGAACAGTTTAGGAATTTGAATTTCATAATATTAGACTTTATACGGATCTACCAGAAGACCCGCCGACATATCGTAAAAATACCCCCGCTCATACCAATACACCAGTCCTGAATGGGACAGCCCTAGCATGTATTCAATATGGACGGTGGGTGTTAGCACCGAATTGGTGATATGTAGAGGTGTATGGTATGTAGGACTATTGGGCCTTGGGAGCATGCTGTGAAGCCGTTGCCCAGAGTCGGACACATAAAAAAAAAAAAAAAAAATGGGACTGGTAGTCGGTTTCTGCGCCTCTGTTAACAGGCGTCGGTATCATACTTTTAAACTAAGTTGAGGAATTGGCAAACCACCAAAGTGATGACTATGACTCTGACCGTAGTGATTTGCTTTGGTGATAAGCATGTTGAGGAATATTGTGATTAATCTCTTCCATCTGACAGCGGACTTTCTACTGTATTTTTATCGTTTTTTAAATATGATTTTCTTGGAACTTGGATAAAGCCTCACGTACTGAATTGATTTACTGAAAGCTACATGCAACTCCTATAGCCTACAGGTCCATCCTAAACAAATAAAATCGAAAGGAGACAGCGGTAAGAAAATGCAAATTACGTCTTCGAACTGGAGGGGCTAAACCACTTCCGAAGTGACTATGAAATCAACCCCATTGTTCCTTCTCACTCGGAACCCCTTCTCCCGCCATACACAAGCCTCCCTATTGTTCCCCCCATCCAGTCCCCTTCACCTCGCTCTTAGTTCTCTAATCTTCCTTTACTGGCCTCGCTCTCAGCTCTCTAATATTTCTCTGTTACTAACTGTCCTTTCTCACTAGAACCCCCTCCCTGCCCTTCCTACCACATACAGCTCCCCCCGTTGTTCTCCCCTGCCCAGTCCCCTTCATCTCGCTCTTAGTTGTCTAATCTTCCTCTCTTATCCTCGTTCTCATTTCTTCAGTTTTCCTGTGTTTGCTGCGCTCTCAGTTCCCAAATATTCCTCTGTTTACCTCGTCTTTAATTCTCTGTTCTTCCTGTATTTACCTCCGTCTCAGTTCTCCAACCCTTCTCTGTTTACCTGTCTCATTTCTCAAGTCTTCCTCTGTTTATCTTGTTCTCAGGTCTCTAATCCTCCTGTATTTACTTCGCTCTCAGAGCTCTAATCCTCCTCTATTTACCCTGGTCTCAGTTCTCTAATATTCCTCCTTACCCCGCTCTCATTTCTCTAATCTTCCTCTAGTTACTCGCTCGCAGTTTCTCATTCTTCCCCAATTTAACCAGCTTTCATTTCTCTAAACCTACTCAGTTTACCTTGCTGTCAGTTCTCTAATCCTCCTCTGTTTGACTCGTTTTCAGTTCTCTAATCTTCCTCTGTTCAGCTCGACGCCTTGCTCCCTCCAAGTCTGTTTCTTATTTTTCCTTGTGCGTGATGATACGTGCTACATTACAGATATCGTAATCGTCAAGGCGAAGCAGACTTTAATGCAACAGTGCAGAATATTTAGTATTAACCCTCAGAGCTACTATAATTACTTTTCAGACTGTTATAATTCATTGTTAAACAGAATCGGTTAGCCTTGGCTGCTATAGAATATTATACTGTAGCTGTCCCAACCATGAATGAATTAAAGTCCATTCTTAACTCTTTTCATTATTTCTGTATCTCCTTCCTGCCTTTTAATTCCATATTTTTCATTCCCTTTTTTTAAGGGAGTCTTACATTTCTTGTACCATCTCTACTCGTATTTACTTTCCTCCACCACTAGTCTACGTTCTTCAGAGATGTATACAGTGATTAAAAGCATCCATGATTAAAGATATTCATGGTCAATAGGCTCGTCATCCGTCAACAAAGACATTGCTCGAGCTGGTTACTTCCTGTCAGATGTCACTACAGTCGCTATTTCCCCCTGGTCTCCATCTAGCTTGAGCTTAGGTAGTTTTTCCCGCTTACTCACCGTACCTATCTCCCTCCAAGTAATATGTACACTTGAGACTCATTCAAATCTCAGACATTTACATCGATAAGGCAGGGCAACTGATCTGGCCATGGAATAAGAATGATCCTCCTAAACGCGATTTTTTTTCAATGTTGTTAGATTAGTTGCACTACCTGAAATTTAGGTAGGTTCGAGTTACTAAGCCAAATTTATAATTTCATTCTCTGCATTCTGCTTCTTTATTCTCTCCGACAAGGAGAGTAAGTTTTCACCCCTGTTTATCTGTTTGTTTGTTTGTCTGTTAGCAGGATTACTAAAAATCTAAAAGAGAGATTTGGATCAAATTTGGTGGGTAGATAGCCCATGTTCCAGGGAACAATCGATTAACTTTTGGGACCGATCTGGATCGTATTACAGATTCTGGATCCGGAAAACACTTTTTGCGAAATCCTAATCAGTGATGAGAAAACCTAACCTATTATGAAGAGTGGTTTGGAAATTACGTTGCCCTTGTCGAAGAGATGCGCTCCACTTAGTGCCCTCCAGTTCTGTCTGCTCTTTTCTTTCCATCCATGTTCAAACTGTGCCACTTTAGTACTAAACTCTCCTTATTACCTTTACCTTTATCACTGTATAGTCTCCCCATCCACCAACTTTTGTTCTTGTATACAACCCCTTCCTCCATTCACTCAGTATCTGCCCTCGAGTTCAGGAAGTGCATTAATTGAAGCGTATGGAAATAATCCCAAAATTGGCTGCCCATCTGATATATCTCCCGCTCTTTCTCTTTCTTTTTTCTTCTCTCTTTTTATTTTATTTTTTTTTTTTTACATTGACACATTCACATCAAGGACTTTGCGCCAAAAATTCTTTATTTTCTTTGTCCTCTGAAAAAGATCTCTACATGATAGAGACAGTTTTTCATCCTCACGCGCAGCGGATGGTAAGAAATTTGCGTATTTAGTTTAATTCCTGCAGTGTCTGAAACCTGTGACCAAACCTTACGAATCCTTGCCAAGTAACTCACGAATTAGCAAGTTTATTGGGAATTTTTCATCATTATTGCCGAAATCTGAACGCATCAAGGAATTTCGGGGAGTGGTTGCACGGTTTCGCAAAAATAACTTTTGAAATTACGTGGTACATTGGACCCTAAAGTCTCACTTTTCGGTGGCATTATATTCCTCTTTACAAGTACAAATACATGCATATATTGATAGAATGTATGTAAATGTCTCTCTTTTTTTCTGGCCTTGTACCTCCCCTTGAAAAAACAACGACGACTGTACAGTTATAGAATAAACCTAAAAGTCTCTCTCTTGTGTCTCACCTAAATCTCCTCTCAAACCACCACTCTAGCCACCATCTGCAGAGGAGCCTCGCTAAACGCCTGCTGAAATCTGGTCCGACAATTACGAGAATGGAGGAGCGGTGGGGCTGGGGTGAGTTAGGGATGAGGTGGGTGGTGGGTGGATATAGTGGAGGGAGAGTGGGCTGGAGTGAGTGGAGAGGCGTTGGGGTGAAGTTAGTGGAGAGAGAGTGTTTGTGTGGAGTTAGTGGAGAGGGAGTGCTTAGGTGGAGTTAGGGGAAAGGTGTTTAGGTGGAGTTAGTGGAGAGGTGATTGTTAAGAGTTAGTGGACAGGTGGGTGGAGTTAGTGGAGAGGTGATTGTTAGGCAAGAG
>JAGKTI010022858.1:0-13145 GCA_018397915.1 Birgus latro
TGTGTGTGTGTGTGTGTGTGTGTGTGTGTGTGTGTGTGTGTGTTTTAACCTTAGCAGATGAATTTTCTGTTAAGGAATGCTCGTTAAACATAGGGGTCTTCTTAACAATTCCTTCGTCTCACCTTTATCAACAGAGCCCAATTCTCTACTGCACTACCCATCCCTCTGTGGACTGGAGATAAGGCAAATTATCCTCACAAAAATCCTCCCTTGAGCAGTAATAATCAACTAGCGATAATATTAATGAAATAGCATACATAAAGCCTCGTCCTGGGTAAATATTATCTCTCCCCTGATCATAACACTGATATTCCCTCCCACGTAACTCCAAATACTGTTCAGTTGAGAAGTCACAGGGGCTTGAGTGCTAATCTGGTCCTGGCTCTTTACCCCCCTGTGTACTGTGAACGAGCCACTTCATCCACAGGTGTTGTTGCCGATCTTCAACTTGGCACCTACAAATTGTGACAGGACCCCCTGCAGTGAGAAGCAGCAGTACCACCACCATCCCACCTAAACCTACACTTCGTTCACATATCTTGGCAATTTTCGTTTTTCTTCCTTCCTTCCTTCCCTTATTTATTTATTTATTTACTCTTATTTTAGCTTAGTTTCCCCCTAGTGTGAGGAGAAATGACCACCTTCTTCCCACCAAGGCCTGCTATAATTCATTCACGTTAACCTGGTTGTGACTTTCGTTCTTTTGCAGCATTTTTCCCGCAGCCCAGTTACAGAATAAGACAATACTCCAGCTCTACAACCTTTCCATAGCACTTTTTCGTGACTAGCGTCACGTTCTAGACTCTTGTTACAGAATTCAGTATGGACAGATGCGAGTTTTTCAGAGGACAGGTTAAGGGGAAAGGACCACAGGTACAATATTTCAACGGAGCGAGGCACGAGAGCAACAACTATTAAAAATTCTTAACACTTGCACCCGATGTTGTTAATCTCCTCACCTGTAACTGACGCATAATTTTGCCCAATGCATTCTCGGACCACTAGGCAGGGTGGAGGGTTTGGGGAGAGTGGATGGGGGTTGTGGGTGAGGGTGAGGGTGGTGGGGTGTCGGCAGGGTGGAGAGTTTGGGGAGGTGGGTGGGGACAGGGTGGGGCTTCTCTCTGGAGGATAGGTGGCAGCTGGGGGGGTGTGGTAGGTGGAGGCAGGGTGGATGTTGGAGATGGTTGGAGAGTTTGGGCAGGTAGCGGGGATGAGGGTGGGAGTGGGTAAGGAAGGGACAGGGTGAGGGAGGGAGGGGAATGAGTGGAGAGGGAGAGATGGGGAAGGGATGGTGTGAGTGGCTGGTGTGGGTAACGAAGGTTGAGGGTGAGGGAGGGAGGGTGTGGGTAAGGGAGGTGTGGTATAAAAGCATAATAATATACATTCAGCTCGACGTGTGGTATGTGGGACAAGATGGCAGCGAATTAATGGCCTCTCGGACCATAACCCTTTCAGCTCAATTACGTATTTTATCTTCATGCTTCATTTCAATCCGTTCACCTTCAGAGGATTTTATTTAACTCAGAAATATAGAGTTAATGAGCTAAGTAAATCATTTTAAGTTGAAAATTTTCTTCTTTGGTGAATAACGTTTTTTGGAAGAGGCAAGGCGCACGCACGCACGCACGCACGCACGCACGCGCGCACACACACACACACACACACAGCCAGATGATTGACTAGTGAGACGAATTACCTGAGTGGTGAGAAGTATTAATATTGCAACACAGAGCGTAATGTGTCGGCAGAGAGAGACAGAGACAGAGAGGGAGGGAGGGAGGGAGCGAGGGAAAGAATGACGAATTAAATATTTCATTCTTGTTAACGGCAAATGATTTTTATATCCAGCTTGGAGAAAATATAGTTAAGGAAGCCATATCTAAAAGCATGTCCAAAATTCAGTAAAAAATCGTATGAGGATAACGAGAAAATTTTTTAAAACATCACAGGACTAAAGGGTAAATGATAATCAAGATCTGAGCTCTGGAGTTACACGTGCAGGTCTCCATTATCATCAGTATAACTCTAATCGTCCTGTCACTCACCAGCTTGACTGATTCCCGGCCCAAGACATCTTTTGACCTGTCCTGCTTCTCATAATCTCCATGCACTGAATTTATATCAAGGTCTCTTTGGTTTAACTCCATATTTTCTTGATCCTGTGCCTGACCTCCTTTATCCTTTGATGTATAGATCCAGAGCCCCTTTGTACGCCTCTGAACTCGTATGTACTGTAAGCTCCACTCCAGATTTCGTAATACCTCTGCTCTAGCGATTCATTTTGCACTCCCCTTCCACCTGCAGTGAGGCCTCAAGTCTGGCGCCAAGCTGTTTATCACAAGATCCTTCACCCGGCTGCTCTGCATGAGGAAGAAGCCCGCCGATGTGTGTGTGTGTGTGTGTGTGTGTGTGTGTGTAATAATATACTAGACTACAGCAGTATTTCACCCCAGCTAACATTAAAGCCCCGCCCTGCCCCACCTCCAAGCCACACCACCACACACAAGCCTTCAATGTGTGGATGGAGGAAGGGGAGAAAGTGGAACTGAGGTGAGAGGGTGGTGGGAGGGGCAGAGAGAAGGGGGTGGAGACATAACCCTTCCAATACTGTGACCGTGGCTACGCTGACGTGATAGTGATGTTGCCCTACAGTGATCTACAGTGGCGTGATGCAGTGGCCAAGCAACGAAAAGTACTCTTCCATCCATAATATAACAGATAAAGCATTTCTCTCTCTTCTGCATGAGACTGTGGACTCCTCTAACCAACCATCTGGACGTGGACCCAGTGGACTGCAGGCTGAAGTTTCCCCTCTCCTGTAGCTCACCATCCTTCTTTCGGGAGATAGGAGGGGACTAAGGGACGTTTATATAACCAGGCAGTTCCACCACCCAGCTATAAAGGTGCCACCACATGAAGGCATCCCTCGCCATCACTAGACAAAGTATCGCTGTGGATTATCCTCCCGTCCCTATTATGATGTATTTGCAACATTCAAAACCTTTTTCCGACAGACCATGCAAACGCTCTCGTGAAAATCAGAGAATCAGGCTGGCAGTAAACCAGTTTCCTAAGCGATTTATTTTCCTTACTACACCTTACTGTCCGAGTCTACGTTATTCCTTCTATCATTATGGCACAAAATTTTATTAACAGGACATATCCAAAACTAAATCGCTAAGGAAGATGTCCAAGGGAGCCTCCATACCCAACGAAACTACGAGCCCTATATCTGGCCGAGAAAAGGACGATAAAGGCCAAATTACATGACATTTTTAGCCTCAGATTATAGCATCCTTATCCTCCAATTCATTCTCTTAATCATACTCCATTTAATACTATGAACTAACTCTTCGTTGGAGCAGGGCAGTGAATAAACACCCAATACGTCACTGAAAATATTCTAAATTATCTCCTAGCTACACAGTTTACCACAGCTTTCACGGGAAGATGAATGACCACTTATGCTGAAATATGTTAGTAAGTTAACGTACAACTTGGCGTCTAGGCTATTACCCCCACATTCTTATACATGATTTCGGAGGGTCTACAGTATATTAAGCACGGATGATTCAATGCCCGTGTTTTAATCGTATCTTCCTAATAATATGCACTTGTGTTCAGTTTAAGCACAAGTTAGCAGGACTTTGACTTACACTAGCTTGATTTGGGCATCGATAAGTATAATATCCAATATCGTAGAGAGCAGGATGGATAAAGCAGTCAGAGGTATTAACCCATTATCACCATCTCCTTCAATTAACAACCTTAAGTCAGTGTATATAGTGAGATCAGGGCCTCGATAATAAGATCCAGTGACTTCAATATACACAAGGACATGCACAAGGCCCGACGCACCAACTCATGTGAAGCTGAGGATACCAGAAGTAGGATGTGATCGGGGGAATTAAGACTGAGACGTAGTGGAGTTGGGCACACGCCAGGACGACCCCCTCATAAAGAAAACAAAACACGGTGATCCGATCCAGTCTGAGCAGGTCGTGTGGAGGAATGTATCTGATCAGAGGCAGCCACGCACACGCACAAACATACTCCTAAAACAGATACAAGCACAGATACTTAAACACGCACGCACACACACACACACACACACACACACACATATACCGATGTACACACACACACACATGCACTTACAGTCTCTCCCTCTCCCTCTCTCTCTCTCCCCACCAGGACACACGATATAATGTTGGTGATGCTGATGGTGGTGTGGATAGGGCTGTCGTGTTCTTATCTTCTGTGTTGTTCCGTGTATGGCATCACATTGCTGGCGGAAAGTTCGAAAAATGCATTGACCGCGTTGCAAAAGATCTCTCTTTTTTTTTTTTTTTTTTTGATAAATCGAGTTACGTTTCATTTATTACAGACATATTTTTCCCCCACAAACGACGAGAGAATATTTTTGTTCTATCCATTTACAGCCAGCCGCCTTAATCCCATGAGGGGTGGCCGTTTGTCTTTTTAGTTAGTTGTTTTATGGAGAGAGGCACTAACCCCTTGCCAATGCACTTGCTGACACGTGGAGAATAATCCTTTTGGGGAATAAGGATGTTACTGAGGGTTGTTTGTTTAACCGAGCAGAAGAGACGATTGGTTATATCGGTGCCACCACATGAAGGCTCTACATTATCTGACGCATCGTATCAGAATCACCCACGACCAGATTCAAACCAAGCCTCTTTCGCCTTAGGAATATTAGCCAAATGAGGAGAGCGAGAAGCAGATGCAGTCGGTTATATTTTTTACTCTAACCTAGCCTGTAACTGCCACCTATCTATCTTAAGGACTGAGCCACAACAACAGATTAACAATGCAATATGATGCTAGCCAGGAAGTTGTGCTAGGGAAAGGATACACAGCTTTAGCATTGTCTTTTTCCGCCTCTGAGCTACGTGAAATAAGCTACAAAAGGACGAGCTCTGAGCCAATTAAGATGAAAAGACTATACGAACTTATACCCCTGATTGTAAGCGCTGAGGCTACAAGGAAACATGAGTCGAAAAAAGAACTTAAAATATATGGAGAAAAATGAAAGGAAACTGGCGGTTGACCAGAGAAGGACAATGTTACGATAGTGTCCTAGTGCAATCCCTCTGAACCATGTCTATTCTATATTAATATCACCAAACCTACCCACATCTAACCTATTTCAATTTCACCAAACCCAACCCAACCAAATCATGTCTAAGCCGAATTATTTTAGCCCAGTCTCACCTAACCTATCTACATTTGCTCGAATTAAACCCTGCCTGACCTCGAATGACCTAATCCAACCTAAATTTACTCAGTCTAATCTATCTTAACCTCACCTAACCGAGTCTAATTATGTTTAACCTCACAAACTCACCTAACCTTCCCATACGTAACCTATCCTCTTCTGACGCAGCCTAACCATATCTAAAGCGACCTAATCTCATCAGTTTCACTTAACCTGGCCATACCTGACCCAACCCAACCCAGCCAAGCCTAAAATGACCTAATCCAACCAATCTTAACCCAGCCTAACCTTACCAAATACAACCCGACCTAAACATAATTAAAAGGAAGTATTATAAACCAGTCTAACCTAATCCGTGTATGTCTAGTCGAACTGAACCCATCTCAACCTAAAATTACGTAATCAGACCAAACCCTGCCCAAAGTGACCTAACCTAACTTTTGATCGGCCATACATTCGCTAAGAAATTTTGGTGTCTGAAAGTCTACGGATGTCACACTCAAGTTTTGCTTGTAATGTATACTATACTGCTTTTACGCTAACTTGGCCTAAAATTGCCATCTTTCCATCCTTAAATCTGAACTGCAGGAATAGATTAACATTTGAATATGGTGCTAGTCATGAACAAGTGCTATGGAAAGGATGTTGAGCCACAGCATTGTCTCATTCTGTCATTGAGCTGCGTGAAATGAACAGCAAAAGCACGAAAATCTAGGCCAAGTTAGCGTAAAAACAGTATAGTATAAGTTTGTGTGTGTGTGTGTGTTACTATGCCGGCGTTGTGTTGTAAGCCGTTAGCTGACACTAGAGACAATTGCGGGATGCAGGAGAAACCAGGAGAGGAGCACCACTCTACATGTTAGTCTGGCGGTTGTTTGGCTGTGTCCCAAGGCTGTCACTGATACTTGCACAGTTTAGTCATACTGCAGGAATAAGCACTGCATACTTGTTGATGTGACGATTGTGAGCTGGTGTCAAGGCCCACACTGCTTCTTGCCCACCTTAGTCATATTGCAGCATGAAGCAGACACAGTGGGATATTACTGTAACATAATGTCCCCTAGTGAGAGCTTGACGTGTTTTTCTGCCCATAGGTGACTTTCTATCGAGGGGAAAGTGGCGGACATCCTCTAAGTGTGAAGTAGACTCAAAGCTATTTAATGGCAACATACACTCAGGCTATTATTCCTACACTGCAAGGATTGATATGTTTCTCTGTTTTAGATGATTGTCTTACTGATATACTGTATGAGGGAGGAAGTGACGGCCATGATCTAAGTGTGAAGCAGACGCAGTGGGTTATTAGGGTACCATATGTACCGGCTGTAGTGCCAGTGTGGACTGAGAAAGCGGCCCTCTGACATGAACTGACGCTGCCCTGCTGAGTCACCATTGCCCCCAGGACCAACAACAAACACTAATACCAACCCAACACTAACACCAGCTCTAACACCAGTACCAATACAAACACCAGTATCAACCCAGCACAGGCACAAACACTAACACCAACTCTAAAAAAAACACCCTTCGTTTCCCGGGTTATTATGTGTGGTCTGGTGGGCCACTTAAGCTGGGAGGCGCAAGATGTCATGTTCTCAACACACTGACTCCTCAAACCATATATGAGAAACAACTATCTCCCCACTCCCGTCTGAAGAAAATTTTCACCAAGCGAAATACAGTGAAAATCCTATCTCTACTAGTGTGCGTTTCAGAGCCTTCGATTTTTCCATTTTGCATTCATCAAACTCTGGGAAGATACTTGTGTCTATCTGTGCAACCGCCTCCACTTCTAAGAACTAGAGGGGCTGGAGTGTCGAGCACTTGTTTACCTGTAGGTGTACGGAGTATGAACAAGCCCATTATACATACTCGGTCCACCTTAACTTGGCCCAGTCTCGTCCTTCTGTGGCTTACTTGACGTGACTCAGTGGCAAAGAAAGACAGTGCCACGGTTCTACATCCTTCCCATAGCGTTTCTTCGTGACTAGCATGATATATATTTAAGATGGAGAGATGACAATTTTAGGCCAAGTTAGAGTAAAAAGTATATAATCAGACCACACTAAGCGCAGGACGTAAGGAAATACGCTGATGCCAAATACGAACCCGAATAAAAGATGAAATAAACTGTAGTACCAGGGAATATTAATCTCAATCTGGGAGACGCCATCTTTATTTATTCCTTCTGTACCACGCGATTTTATGCAGCATACGAATGGCCTCTTACTGTGAGGGATATACTAAGGCTCTATACAGTCCCTAAAGGTCGAACAGTTTTCCCTAAGCTGAATAAAATCGTCAGTATAAACCAAGAATTAAATAAAATATCCCCCTGCTCAGCTGTGGAGGTGAAAATGCAACAGTAACTGGCTAGGAAGAGGAGCTACAAAATCTTTCAAGCCAGCGAAAATAAAGCTTAGAAGAGAGGAGAAAGTGTGTGATGATTTGGTGAACAGGCGGGTGGGCAAAGTAGGTGATGCGCAGGTAGGTAGATGAGTAAGTGGGTAGACTGTGTGTGTGTGCAGGGATGGGGGAGTATGCAGGTATGAGTGTGCAAAGGAGAGAGTGTAGGTGGGAAAGTGTGCATCTGTGATAGTATGCACATAAGAGAATACATAGGTAGGGGAGTACATATGCAGAAGTGTGCCTATGTAGCTGAGTACACAAGTAGAAGAGTACACAAGTAGAAAAGTGCACATGTAGAAGAGTACACAAGTAGAAGGGTCGTAGAGGGAGAGAGACGGAGCTGCTCCTGGATCGAGGGGAAATAATCGCAGAACTAGCAGCAAAAAGGAGATAGCCTATTGTGATTATGTGGTTGAATGCGTGAGTGGTGGTACCGTCGGATATTAGTTTAAAAAAACACAAGTTTCGGCCCGAAAAATACGAGACAAAGTGAAAAAGAAAGTTTCCATATGGTTGTATCATGGCGGAGAGAGACGGAGGATTGTTTACAACTGGCGAGGGGGAATTTGCGGGCTTCTCCGAGCTAAATGTAGGCAAAGGAAGTGATAAGCTGCAACAAACAAGAGTAGCAGGAGTAGAGAAAACGGCGGAGAGGAATGTCCAGGAGTTAAAAAAGGTATGGGAAGTAATTAAGCAGCTGCAGGAATGGACCACAGAGCAAGAGAGAGAGATCAAAGTCCTACAGAATAGACTGGAAAAGGTTAGCACACGTAGTGAGGAACAAGAAAAAGAAGTTACAGAATTAAAGGCGAATAATGAATCCGCATCAAATGAAATAAAACCGCTGAAGAGGGAGAATAAGAGTTTGGAAGAAGAAAGGGACAGAATAAAAAGTAAACCAGATGAATACGAATCAAAATCGAGGAGGCAAGATGAGCATATTCAGGAAATCAAGGAGCAACATAAGGGGTGGAAGAAAATACAGGAGGAAGGAAATGTAAATTTGAAGGAAATCATAGAGCAACAAAGTAAGGAAAAAGTGGAAAAGGAAGTGGTTAGAGTACTAAGAAGTAGAGAATCTTTGGTTAGGGATGTAGCAGACAAGAAAAAATGTGTGATAATTTCAGGAATAAAAGAAAAACGAATGACAGTGAGATCTGAAAGAGAAAGAGAGGAACTGAGCAAGGCTAAAGAAATAATATCACTGGTTATGGAAGGAAACAATGAAGCCCAAGAAGAGATTGAAGAAGTGTTTAGGTTAGGAAAGTACGAGGATGGTGGGGCAAGGCCCATGAAAGTAAAGTTTAAGTCCCAAGTAATAGTGAATGAAATCATAAGTAGAACGTGGAAATTGTCAGAGAAAGAGGGGTTTAAAAATGTTTGGATTAGGAGAGATGCAAATGAAGAGGAAAGAGCTAAATTAAAGGAGTTAGTAAAGGAAGCAAAGATAAAAAACGAACAACGAACGGAGAAAGAGAAGACAGAGTTCTATTGGAGAGTTATGGACCAGAAATTGAGAAAGTGGTACCGACGGAAGGAAGGGGAGACGAGAGTATAAAAAACGATGAAAAAAGTTTGAAAGTGGCGTACACAAACATTGATGGACTAATATCGGCAAGGTTAGAAATCAATGATTTTTTGAGGGCACACGAACCTGATGTTATGTGCTTTGTAGAAACTAAATTGAAAGAAGATATTGATATTCATATGGGAGGTGGGAAATACAAATTATGGAGAAGAGACAGAAAAGAAAAAATGGGAGGAGAAGTGATGATAGCAGTGAAGGACAATATAAACGTAGATACTGTGGAAATGGCAGAGGGCAGGGCCGAAGCCATAAATTTAAAATTAGAAACTGGGGAGAATGGTAAGAGAGATATGGCAGTGGTATATGTTCCCCCTAAGACGAGAGCATGGAATGACGATGAATACCAGATGTCAGACATGGTTAGTTATCTACAGAAAGTGATCGAGAAAAGCAACAATATAATCCTAATGGGTGACTTTAATTGTAAAGAGGTGAACTGGGAGGAATGGGACTCGGGAGGCAGCGAAGATTCGTGGGGCACAAAATTGTTAAATATAGCAATGAATAATGTAATGACACAGTGGGTTAAAGAAGAGACACGATTCAGAGGTGATGACACACCAGCAAGATTAGATTTGCTACTATCCAGGGAGCCTGATGTAATTGAATCATTAAATTATCTGTGTCCTATAGGAAAGAGTGATCATGTGGTCATTGAGTTCCAGATGATGATAGGGAACATGGTGCCAAGAGATGAGCTTTATAGGCAAGGAAGATACAACTTTGGGAAAGCAAACTTTGCAGAACTGAGAAAATTTTTTGAAAATGCGGACTGGAGAGGGTTCAGAGAAACAAGAGAGATACAAAGGAAGTGGGATATCTTTTTGGACCTCTACAATTTGGGAGTGGAAAAATATGTGCCAAGAGTAAGTGGGAAAGAAAACAGGAAAAAGGTGTGGTTTAACAGAAGGTGTATAATAGCGAAAAAAGAGAGGGACAAGGCATGGAACCAATGGAGAAAGAGAGGTAATATCAGAACAAAGGAAGAATATAAAAGAACTAGAAATGAATATACAGGAATACGTAGAGAGGAAGAAAGGAACTTTGAAAAAGGTATAATTGACAAATGTAAGGATGAACCCAAATTGTTTTATAGATTTGTTAATGGCAAATTGAAGCAAAGGGAAGGAATCACCAAACTGAAAGTAGAAGGAGAGGTCTACAAGGATGCAGTAATGCAAGCTGAAGTAATGAACAAATGTTTCCAATCGGTTTTCACTAAGGAAAGGGAGTTTGTGGAAGGAGAGGGAGTGATTAGAAATGTAGTGATAAAAGATATAAAAGTGGAAGTGCAGGAAGTGTATAAATTACTGGGAGCTCAAGATGTAAGGCAGGCCCCAGGACCGGATGGAATCTCTAATTGGGTACTGAAGGAATGCAGAGAACAACTGACGGATAAGATTCACAATTTAATTGTGTGCTCCTTGGAAGAGGGGAAAGTGCCTCGGGAATGGAAGAGGGCAAATGTGGTGCCAATCTATAAGGGAGGAAACAAGGAAGAACCCCTGAATTATAGACCAGTGTCCCTAACCAGCATGGTTGCGAAATTGTGTGAGAGAATCCTGAAAGATAGATGGATAAAATATCTGGAAGAGATGAATATTTTGACTGAAAGTCAGTTTGGATTCAGAAGTGGAAGGTCATGTGTTTCCAACTTGTTGAGCTTCTACTCAAGGGCGATTGACGTGCTACAAGAGAGAGACGGTTGGGTGGATTGTGTGTACTTAGATTTGGAGAAGGCCTTCGACAAAGTACCCCACAAGAGACTATTGTGGAAATTAGAGCATATAGGAGGACTGAAGGGAAGCCTCCTGGAATGGATGAGAGACTTTTTGAGTGACAGACAAATGAGGACAGTAATAAAGGACAGGACATCTGGATGGAGGGAAGTAACAAGTGGTGTCCCACAGGGCTCGGTGTTGGCACCAGTAATGTTCTTGATTTATGTAAATGATATGGTAGATGGAGTGAACAGCTACGCAAGCCTGTTTGCTGATGATGCAAAGATCTTGAGAAAGGTAGAGGTTGAAGAGGACTGTAAAATGCTACAGGAGGATCTGGATAGGATATATGATTGGAGCCGGATGTGGGAAATGAAATTCAATGCAAAAAAATGTAAAATATTGGAAATGGGTAAAAGTACCAAGAGGCCATCATTGAATTATTTGATGGGTAATGAACCAATTAGAAAAGCGAGAGAAGAGAAAGATTTGGGAGTGCTGGTCCAGGATAGTTTGTCACCTGAAAAGCACATAAATAAGATAGTGAGACAGACATATAAACTCCTGACCAATATAAGAGTGGCATTTCATTACATGGATGAGGAGATGATAAAAAAATTGATAGTGGCCATGATCCGGCCCAGGTTAGAATATGCAGCAGTAGTGTGGTCCACACACAAAAAGAAAGATATAACCAAGATTGAGAGAATACAAAGAACAGCAACCAAGATGGTCCCTAGTCTGGCAGATTTGCCATACAGAGAGAGGCTGGAAAGGCTGGATTTGCCCTCCTTAGAGGAAAGGAGAGAGAGGGGTGACATGATTGCAGTGTTCAGGACCATGATAGGAGTAGATAAAACTGACAGAGAAAATCTGTTTGTGTGGGATGAGAGAGCAACAAGAGGACATGGAATGAAACTAAAGAAGCCAAGCTGCTCGAAGGACATCAAGAAATATAGTTTTTCGTATAGATGTATAGACCTGTGGAATAGCCTGGACAAAGAGATCGTCCAGTCTAAAAACTTAAATGAGTTTAAGGCAAAATTTGACTTATTGAAAAACAGAGACGGGACCCCACGAGCATAGCTCATTTCCTGTATATCACAATTAGGTAAATACAATGAGGTAAATAAAGGTAGGGGACTGCACTGGCGGGCACACGAGCTGACAGGCAGGCAGTCAAGAGTATATGGAATCGACCAAGTGTGTTGGCAGTCAGCATGTTGACAGCAATCAGGTAACAGGTAAAAAAAGCAATGGGAAAGTTGAGAACGGAAATGGAACCAGTCAGTCTGCAATCTACTGGGAGCACGTCAGTCATAGGCAGAATAAAACTTAATGGCTATACATCAGCTTAACAGGAAGACGCTGGAGAATTAAAAGTGAAATCAGTCACTCTACAGTCAACTGAGTGTACGTTAGTGTTTACCAGAATGAAAACATTAGGGACTGCTGACCTGGGAAATTTTTTGCCGATATTGACAGTCTGACCTCATGGATAATATGAAATGTTACCCAGGATAGTCGCACCCAAAAATACCCAAACACCTGTAAATAACGAAGCCTGTCGAGGAGTTACTGCTGTGGCTGATAGTGGAATGAGGCACTCTGATACCCTTGCACTGGTGAATGGTGCACTATAGCCAATACAGACACTGGCACGAAGAGAGCTGTCCTGCTTCGGTTAGATATGTGAAAGTGCCTGGTGCTTATTGCGTCTGGACACATTTTGGTGAGACACTACCGTACAATATAACAATCATTGTTTAATTAGTGAAGGTGGCAAGGCTGACAACCCCTGTATGGAAGGAATAGCTTGCGTTTCATATAGCTGCCATTTTGTGATTATACTCCTGTAAATATTAAGCATTGCCATCTGTTCAATATAGCATTGGCAATGACATTATTAACCCCTCCAATCCCAGGATGTATTTCAAAATTTTCCATAAGTTAAGGTATTTTACTGGTATTTACGAAGCCCTAAAGCAGTGAAGGGGTTAAAGAAGGCCGCATCTAACCCTTCCAATCAGGAATGTCTCCCCTAAGCTAAACTGATCGTCTGAATGTAGCCAGAATAAAATGAACAGGATGTGAGTGGTGTGAAGGAGCTAACTTGGGGTAGTGGTAGAGGAGGCATGAAAAGCATGTGCCGGAAAAGGTAGTTACATTTAGGAGGTAAGGTATGCCA
>JAGKTI010022859.1:0-15063 GCA_018397915.1 Birgus latro
TGAACTGAGAGACACTGTAAACAGAGAATTACTTCATGTGTCTAACTGGTTAAAGAGTAATAAACTTACACTAAATATTTCCAAAACACACTTTATGGTATCACATACAAATATGATGCGACCCCCTGACATTGAAATTAAAATTGATAACCATGCAATAAATCAAACTAATGAAACAAGATTTTTGGGAATTATTTTTGACAGTAAATTAAATTGGCATTCTCATTTATATGATTTACGGATTAAAATTTCTAAAATATCTGGTGTGTTATATAAGATAAGACACTTCTTGAACTCCAACTGTTTAAGACAGATATACCTGTCAATTGTTTATCCACACTTATTATACTGTTCAGCAATATGGGGAGGGACACACAAAACATACTTGGATACCATATTCATTGCACAGAAAAAATTAATCCGTATCATGTTCCATAAACAAAGATACGACCATACTAATCCCCTCTTCAGTAAGAACAAAATACTTAAATTTCATGACATCATCCACCTTCAAACATGCTTATTTGTGTTTAAGGCAATATTTATTCATCAAGTTGATTGTGGTTTCAGATATATGTCTCATACTATTGACACCAGAAGAACTAATGACCTCAGACTCCCACTGTATAGAACATCACACGCACAACAAAGTGTCACCTTTAGGGAAGCAAAGGTGTGGAACAAACTGCAAGAGGACTTCAAGCATACCATGTCACTTAACTCCTTCAGTTACAAAATTAAAGCAGAATTATTCAGAAAATATAATTAAATTATAATCTGATATATTAGCAATTGTTGTATTTACTAAAGTATATATGAATAGTGCGTGTATTTATTGTGTGGCTGTGGGCGTGTGTTGGTGTAGGCAGGAAACAGGGAGTAGCATATGTACTGCATGTAAAAAGCTGTGTACTGGTATGTTGTTGTACCGGGATTACATTTATTATAGGGCAATGTTACTGGTACGGGCAATGATGGAGATATTGGTATTACCAGTGTTTTCAATACATATTAATACTGTAATTATTATTGTTCAGTATTATTTCTATTATTATTATTGTTATTCTTATTATTACTATTGATACTGCTGCTGTTATTGATACTATTACTACTATCGTTACTGTAAAAAAAAATCATTATTATTATTGTCATTTATTATTTCTACTACTACTTAAAATTTTCTATCAACCAATACCATTAATGATTTCTTATGTTATTAGCATCTTATACTACCGTTGTAGGCAAACCACTGACATTATTAGTTATTTGCTGTTAACATTTTTCCGCCATTACTATTGCTATCGTTATTTTTCTTATAACTTATGTTCATTTGTACTATTACTTACATTGATATCAGCGCAGATTTTCGGATTTGAATCAAATATAACTTTTTTCCACGTCCATTCTAATCCATGAAGACAAACAAAATATGAAAACATCACCAGGTCCATAAAAGAGCATCGGCTCAATGGACCGTGGCTTGCAAACTGTATATGTATATGTATTCACTGTACGTTTATATTATATTAAGCCAAATAAATGTATCAAGTATCAAGTATCAAGTAAGTCTCTCTCTCTCTCTCTCTCTCTCTCTCTCTCTCTCTCTCTCTCTCTCCATATTTCCCCCTTTACAAATATTTCTTCTCTTTCCTTCTTCTACATTATTCCCTCTTCCTATATTCTTCTTCGTCTCTCCCTAACTTGACTTCTCCCTTGTACCACTACTCTCTCATGTTACAGTTGGGTAAATTCCAAAGATCTTGTGTGCTGTATAAGGGAGGTTTGTTTACAGGAGAAGCTTAACAGATCCACCCTGAAAGGAGGCTAGCCCCAGACTGACTCCATATGTGGAACCCTGGCGAGGGAAGACTAGCTAGCTAAGCACTTTAAGATATCCACTTGGTTACATATGGGTTGTTTTCAATAATATAAAGGGTACAATACTCCCCCGGGTAACTGAAATGGTTTCTCCTGACACGATGTGGCAAGCAACATAGTATTCTCTTATATAACTATTTAGGATTGGGGTCTACTAGGTATATACAGTAAATACTCGGATTAATAACTGTTATAAGGTATAGTTTTTCTACAGGAGTTGCAGGAAGGAATAGGGATACAGTATACACAATACATGGCCATGTGAAATAAGGAAGATATCTAGCAATATGTAAATTGAATAATAATATGTATACAGTGGATATACAGATATATATATAACTGAGACAGTATTTCTAGCAAATATACAGTTCATAGTTGTGACCATACAGAAGCTGATATAATAATAAAAGAATACATGGAACAGTGATATTTCAAATGTGGAGCACACAAGTATTGTCTGGATAAAGTCCATTATATAGAGAGATGTTGTCCTCTTTTCTGGATGTCTTGCTCTTGTCTCTCTCTTATTATGTATGTGTTTGTTTCTACATTGTCAGAAGTGAGTAATGGTTCTCGTTATTTATACACTTTTAGCTCTTTTCAAAATATTTTCTATTTGTTTTCTGTGATAGGAGGGTGATCATTGTCCGTGCTCTCGTTCTTTACTAATGTTCGTTTCTAATTGTATCTCATTAACTATTTCAGTGTGGTTATTGTACTCTTTCACTTGGCACTGTAATTCCTGTCTTTGTTGTTGCTAATTTTTCAGTCCATAGATGTGATCTGATTTAATTTGTGCCGTTAGTCACCATATGTGAGTGCACTAAGTACGGCCAGCTTCAACGTCCTGTGGAGGCCGCACGATTCCCGTAGTGATTCTGATTTTGTGTAATCTGCGTTCCATCTTTCTCACACAACAATGCACTGCACAGGCCATGAGAATGAAGCCTAAGAAAGAGATGGCCACTGGGGCAAATACAAATGTCGGATGTAACCATGAACGGTTGAAGGCCATAGAAAACTGATCCATAATAAAATCACTGTTGTTCAGAAATGTTAGCATACGCAAGTTTGCGGAGGTGATGGAAATATTATCATACGGTAGGGGAGATGTCATGTCGATTGGTTGGAAGATGTCATAAGTGTGTTTACGTACAGCCTGGTGGTAATGAGTGGCGTAAGTGATGACAGACTCTGAGCTGACTGTACAATAGTCTGATGCCTTATAGAGACAACTAGCAGGCACTGAACGAACAGACGAACCAGGACACATGATGGTGAGAGAGATGGGGACAGTGAAGAAGAAGTATTGGACGTGGTTTAGATGAGCATGATGTACTGGAAGTTCGGGAGCCAGGACAAGGGAACAGGCAGAGTGTATGGAATGACTGCAAACTAAAGCAGACTCGCAGAGTGCAGCGCTTGTAGGGAAAATAGCCAGAAGGTGAACAGCACAAAAACAAGATATAGGGGTAAGGGAGGAACATTTCCTGAGGTCTGTGGAAGGGAGGAAAGCAATGGAAAGATGATCATGGGGTAGAAGGAAATATACTGAGAGAACAGTGGCTTGCAATAAGGAAATGTTGAACCAGAAAGGAAAGGGAATAATTTGGAAGAGGTTAAACGTGAAGATAGAACGTAGAGGAATATGAATGACGACGTCCTTGGTGAGGAGGGTGGCCTCAAGAACTGGATAGTAGAATTCTAGGAAGGAGAAAGAAAGCACTGGGGACAAAGCAAATGTAGAGCGAATGCATTCCAATACAGAACGAAGAGCAGAGATAGGTACTAAGTCTGCAGGGACATGTCCATCAACAGCATCGACTATGATACGAGCCAAGGTAGAGATGCGAGAGAGAAGAGAGTCGATGGCTAGTTGGAGATTCTCCATGTTGAGTTGTAGATAGAGGAACTGAGAAACAACGTTAAGATTAGAAGGCTGTAGCTTTAAGATTTTGGTGAAGTTGTTCAGAGGGCAAGTTACTTCATTAGGTTGGCTGTAATCCTCTGTAACCTAGTGTGTTGGACCTGCATGACTCGCCTTTGAGGTTATAGGGCCGTGGCTAAGTAAGCTAGGTCAGACTTGAAACCAGAGAGGTCATGAGCTGTAGCCACGCGAAATAAGCCACTGAGAATTTCGCCTCGAAAGTCAAAGAGACCTCGTTTCACACGAGAACAACCTATGCGTGTCTGACTGGAAAATTTGTCATTGAGTTGAGAGAATTTCTCTGATGAATTGCAACTGCCAAGAGATTGGGAGATAAAGAGGGTACCAAAACTGATCCGAATTGTGTTTCCCCACAATGGCTGACAGTTGGGTCTTGATTTTGTCCAAATGTCATGCAAAGCGAGGCAGGGCGATGGCTACGTCGGCCAGGGGCACAGGATCGTAGTGCAGGGAGACTTCATCCTCTACCACCATTACCTAGCCTCCTGAGCTGTCCAAGGCCCCGGGACGTACTCTGCCATCGTCCTCACCCAACCCGGACCCTACGAGGGTCAGCACTGCCAGCAGGTAGACCGCTAACATCATACCTAGAAAATGCGGTTGAATTACTGGGAGAGGTCATGTAGATGTTGATGTGCAGAACGCAGCTTGGATCGATGTTGACTGGTTGATGAATGAGGAGATGTGGCTGGAGAAGACTCAGACTGAGGAATAGGTGGAGAAGGTGGAATAGTGGTAGGTTGTGCAAGTGACTCTTCCAGCACCATGCCTCGTAGTGCACGCTTCAGATCGTCTGCATGTACCTATTTTGTATCTTTAGTTGACAATTCCTGTATGTGAAACTTGTTACCCTGTTGAATGATCACGTGGTTGGAGCCTGTAACTTAGTCAACCAATTTAGAGGTGCGCATAAAGGAATGAGCTAATACTAGTTATCCAACGTTGATACTGATTGGTGAGGCGGATCTATGCTGGCGTTGCAACATGTCCTCGTGAGATGAAGCCAGATTTGCTTTTATATATTGATGGAGTGTCTGGAAGTTTGCCATTTTTACCTTCACATAGTCATCCATGTTATAGGTAGGGTCTGGCTTTGAGGATAAGAGGGAATAGGGTAGGTCTTTATCGAATCTAAATAAGACAAAGAAGGGAGACTTGCCAGTGGGTGCATTGATAGAACTATTGATGGAGGATGTGACCTGGGGTATCCATTCATCCCAAGACGCACTATTGGAGCCTAGAGACACTCTAAAACCTTTCGGTTATGGCACTGTACGAGGCCATTTGCATTTGTTGATTTTGTACTGTTTACAGATATCATCCGGGAGACTATTGTTAAACTCAGTGCCATTATCTGTGATAACTGTACCTGGTGTAGTGAATGGGCAAATTACCTGGCCGACGAAGGAACGTGCGACACTCTTCATGGTCTTATCAGAGAGGGGCACCAGTACACAGTAATGAGAGAAGTGGTCAGTGCCTGATTCTGTAACAGGGAGTTTTAAAAAGTAAATGGAGACTGTTTCCCATGGGCGTAACGGGACTGGGCATTGTAAGACATAACCCGGTTGATCCTCTGTGGCGGTGGCATGAAAAGAGTCACAGAATGCATTAATATCGCAATGCATAGTTGATCAATAGTATCCGAGACGTGCTTGTCTCAAACATCGATCTTTACTTGGAGGGGATGTGTGAGGTGTATCATGAACTATATGAAGTACAGCAGATATTAGATCAGGAAGGACAACTAGTTGGTGTACTTCCCTATTGGGCAAGTCTTTCCCTGTAAGTAATGTTTTTCTGCATTAAATATCATCTTTTAACATGAACTCATCTACTGGCACTGGCAGAGTAGGTAAACTCGAGTTATCTCCCGGTTCCTGGAAATAAATTACCTTGGACCATACAGGGTCCTTGCACTGAGAATTTTGAACAATCTCGGGTGTTAGAGAGGTGTTCTCAGTTTCATTTGACTGCATGATGTGACAGCCACTGCTACATTGCGTGAGAGTGCGTCCGTGACTACATTCGATTTTCCTGGTACATACTGAAAAGTTGAAGTCCTGGATAGTGACTGACAATCTAGCTAGCCTACCTGTGAGGTTTCGTCCTTTAAACAAATCACATGCTGTAGAGGAAGGTGGTCTGTCTGGATATGCACTGGGTAACCATATACTATATCTCTGAAATGTTTCAAGGACCAGACGACTACTAAAGCTTCCAGATCTGTGACACTGTAATTACATTCAGCGGAACTGAGGGAGCGACTAGCATAGGCTAATAGAAGCTTCCTTGATGCTTGATCTAGTTGCATCAAAACTGCACCAAGTCCTGCGCCTGAGGCATCTGTGCATAGAAGAAAGGGTTTTGAATAATTGGAAAATGCTAAAACTGGGGCATTCATAAGGGCTGTTTTGAGTGTTTGAAAGGCTTATGACTGATCTTTAGTGGAAGCGAAAGGTACATTTATCTTGAGTAAGTGAGTCAGAGGAGCGACGATCCTTGCATAACCCTTAACCCCTTAACCGTGGGTCGTCACTTCAGTGACGCTCGGGTGCAATGGATCATACAGCGGGGCGTCACTTTTGTGATTCTGTGTTGTTTTAAATTCGCCCGGGCTTTCAGGTGGTGACTTGTATCATCTATCAGCACTGCCAATGTCCAACAATAGTCAGAGCTGCTAATGTCATCAGTACTCCCATCCATTGTTGACAGTTTAGCCATTTTCCGCCATTCTAGACTCCCCTCCCTACCTCCCCTCCATTACCCTCTCATGTCGTCTGCTCAGCCGCTCTACGCTGTGCAAATCTTCCCCGGATTTTTCCACTGATTCCATCCATTGAAATGAGACCTATGCCCTATTCTTATCCAAAATAATATATATTTAAAAAAAAAAAGATAAATGATAGTGCCATACACCTGGAAATGGCTGATTATCACTTGGCAACATCCAACCTGCACTCGTTCGCTAATTTCCCCTGCTTTTTTCCCCGTGAAATGAGCTATTCTCGTAATATAAATGTATATAAGAAAGAAAGGGAGAAGCCTGAGTGATATTTATATTCACCTGGAACTACCTAATTTATTATGTATTGTCTAGATTTCCTAGAATATACATTAGCAGCTGACATTTTCAACTCTTGGTTACCGAGACTGTTACACAGTGTTGCCAAATTGGCGCGAAATGCGCTAGTTCTGGCGCATTGGCATGACAAACAGCGCGTAAATTTCGTATTTTGCGCATAACGCATTTTCTGGTGCATTTTTCTTTGATTTGGTGCATGTTCTAGCGCATTTCCAAGAAGTCATAATCATGGGTATGTTAAGCATAAATTTACTTCTTTCCATGCTTTCAGGGGGAAAATGTCGACCCAACAAAACTTCCATCAGACCTTTCTTATCTCATTAGTGCAACTAGTAGGAGAGTGATGATACCTAGCTCAAGAATCGATCCATTAACCTCTGATATTGCCAGTTACATTGACCCCAGAGCATATTTGGGCTATGAATTCGAAAAGACGTGTTCTACCTCAAATCTGACACAAGAAGGTCAGCGACAACTTCGCGATCGTTGCATTTCATGCGCTGTCAAACTGTGTGATGAATTACGAAACAGACTACCAGATAACTTCAGAATCTTGAAGAAGATGTCTTTGTTTTCGGTTGAAGAGTGTCTGAAAGTGGTTAAAGAACCTGTAATAGAAATTGCTGAAGCGTTGGGATATCTTCCTGAACAAATTGACAAAATTGACAGTGGCGAAATTTAACAGTTGTTCGGTGGCAAGAAACTACATCAACGGTCAAATTTTGGGCTGAAGTGGCTAGTTAGAAGGATGCAATAGGAGTAAATAGTTTTCATGATCTCTCTGAGCTGGCACTCAATATACTTTCACTCCCTCACTCGAATGCTGAAGTTGAGAGGCTCTTTAGTCAAATAAACATAGTTAAAAGCAAGCTCAGAAACCGGCTAAACTCAAAATCCGTTAGTGCCATTATTACTGTGAGAAGTGGCCTGCGGAGAGTGGGAAAATGTTGCTATTCATATGAACTACCAGAAGTAGTAGTTAAGCAAATAGGAACAATGGCAACATACAGTGAAACAAAATCGTCAGGAGCTACTGCAAGTACTTCATCAGAACCTGCACCGCACTGTTCATCCGAATTATTAGATGAGGAAGCTGACGAGGATCTAGAGGACACCATAATTTTTTCCCTCAAATAAGGGTGAGTAATGAGCATAGACATTATAGACATATACTCTCATTGATAGTATGTAAAAATAATTACAAAATAAATACATATATTATAATTATCTTTATTATTCTATTTCTTTGATATCTAGTATCATTACAGTAGCAGCAGCAACAGCGGTACTGTTTGTTACCATTATTACTTTTTTTTATGATCATCAAAACAATAATCATTGCTATTATCATCATCATAACCCTTACTACCAGGGGCGGGGAGACGAACGTTTTCCTAGCGCATTTCTAGCGCATTTCAGACCTCAATCTAGCTCATTTACATCTGATACATTTGGCAACACTGCGCGGCGAGACACATACATCTCAGTTCACTGTCGTCCTTCAAGGTGAAAGTACGTCACAGTCGCGCCCCTCCATTTCTGCTGCTTTTGCGCCCATTATAAAAGGCCCTGTGACCTCTACCCCTACCAAACATCGTGTGGAAAGCAGTAAAGGACTGTAGATATATATAAGTGTAATAAAGTACTAGAAAAAATATGAGTGTGTATATGAATAAGAAATGACAGCATATGAGCAGCTAATTAGCGCGTGTGGGAGGCTTGTATGCACTCGTATTTTACATTGCTTTCACAGTGTTTTTTTTTTGTATGGATTCCAAACCACTTGGAAATCACTTAATAGTGTTTCTAGTGATAATATCAGGCAGTGGTATTCATATTACGGGATGTCGGGAAGTGTAAAGTGGAAACTTGGTTACCCAACTTCAGAAGTCTCCACAAGTCCTACGGTAGTCGACGAGTGCTAAAAAAACATCCTAGGAGAAAGTTGAAGGTATGTACCATAAGTATATGTAATTATAATATTCATGGACTAATAACTGTTTTTTGGCAAATATTTTTAAAAAGTCAGTCAGAGCGCGGATTTGCCCCGCAGGACGGGCACGGTGCACCTCCGACAACCCAACGGTTAAGGGGTTAATGAATCTGTATAGTAACCACTCATTCCCAGAAAACTCTTTACAGCATCACTATTGGTAGGTTCTGGGAAATTGATGATCGTCTTAGTTTTATCCTCGTTGATATGAATACCTTTTGCATCTACTACATGCTCTAGGAAGTTGATTTTCTTCCTTAGGAAGTCACATTTACTGAGGCTGATATTCAAGCCAGCTAGCTGAAGGCACTCAAATACTTACTGAAGCTTGGCAAAATGTTCAGGGATTAATTTACTCACAACAATTATGTCACCTAAATAAGCAAAAAGAGATTAGCCCATCATGCCACTGAAGGCTGAATGGATAAGTGTCATGAATACTGAAGGGTCATTCCTTAAACCGAAAGGAAGCCTCTTAAACTAGAAATGTCCAGAAGGGGTGCCGAAGACTGTTATAGGGAGAGATTATTCTTCCATTTCTACTTGCCAGTAGCCACTGAGTAGGTTTCTAGGGATGTAAAGACTACGTTGTTTTCACCTAGCAAATCCGTGAGAACTGGCAATGGAAAACGGTCTGGTACGGTTACAGAATTTGCTCTGCGATAGTCCATTACTGGTCTAAAGTGGCCACCTTTCTTTGAAACTAAGAAAAGTGGGCTATTCCATGGACTGACAGACGGTTCAATAATGTCCTGATCTAACATTTTTTGTATTATCTCATCTGTCTCTTCTCTCATGCTGTGAGGCAATCGATACGCTGGTATGTAGATCGGCTGAGTACTGGTACTAGTTCAATGTGATGTTTAACTAAGTCTGTCCTACCCATAGGTTCTCCGGGAAAGGCTACGACATTTTGATAAGACTGCAACAGATTGATTAACTGATCTTTATGTCATGGAAAATCTGTACAAGTCAGACTTGAGAGTAGGTCAGGTGAAAGAGTCGGAGCAGATCCCTTAGAGCTGATAGCATAGAGACCTGTTGGATCACTATATCATCATTTGCAGTAGGTATGGAGAATACATCCTGGCACATCTTTGTGGCCACTGGGTAAACCAGGAAATCTCCAATCTTTACACCACTTTTAACCCGCCCAGTCTCCGCAACGTACGATGCAGGTCACCACTTTTTTTCACACTCAGATCCACCGACGTGCATCGTACGTCAGTCAATTGGAAGGCCTGTCGTTTGCACATTTTTCAAGATTTGCAGGTGATTTTTGGTAGGCATATGTGGGAGACCTTCCTTTACCTGCTGTCAAGCGGGGATACTACCTGGCCCCACCTGACCCACCCTTCCCCCCCTCCCCCCCACACTCAGCAATTCACCTGTTAGCAGTAACCTGGACAGTAAAGACATGTTGCGCCACGGTCTCTCCAATGACGAAATTCACGGTGAAAATGACTCCTGAGGTGAAGGACAATGAAATAAAGAAGCTAGAGAAAGAAACAAACAGAAGTGATGAGGTGGTAATGTCATAAAGGATGGTGCCATATGCTGGTGTTTTTGGTGAGTGAACAATGTTTATATCACCTATATTATTGTGTGAAAACCAATATAGTCTTGTACTACACATAAATTAGTACCAAATAAACAAATAAATACGTAATTTAAAGTGGCTTGAGTTAGTTAACCCTCTCATTGTTCGTTTTCTTTGAAGCCATGTACCCTGAGAGAGAACGAAAGGTAAGGCTGACTGTCACCTGTAGCAACATTTATAAGCTCTGCAGGGAGATGTCTCTATGAATTTTCGATGTTTCTAACCAAAAGCGGAAGTTTGAGCCAAAAAAAGACAAGTTGAAAATCGGTCGGGTTCCGGGTTCTAAGGGTATGTTGGGTAAAAAAGCAGTCGGGACTGGAAGGGTTAAGCTTCAGTGGAGTATTAGTGTCATTTAGCAAGTACAGATAACACAAGTTGTCCTCCAACACAGTACACAATGCCAACTCCATTCACACAACAGGTCTCAGGTAATGTTAGTACATCCACTCCTTCTTTCGCACCTACAACACGAACAGAGACCTTGGTAAACTCATGCGGTAACAAAATTGCCCACTTATTTGTTACTACACGCCTCGTCTCAGTGTATTCGAGAACATCATCCAAACTTAGTTAGGTAGTTAATTGAGACGTGTCTGAGTCGGTTACAGTGCTGTTGTTAGAGGGGTTTGTAAGATCCATTATTGAGTGCTTAGAGGGTGTATCATCAGGTGCTGAGGAATTTACTTCTTTGCTCTCAGACAGTGGTGGATTTATCTCTTTACTCTCAGATGAAGATGGGGAGTATTGCTCTGTATTCTTAGGCAGCGTTGGGTTCAGGGGGGACTGAATGAACGAGTTTATTTGAGAAAATACAGGACGTGGATATTACATGCTATATACTGGGAACCCATAAATGTCTATACTACCACAAGCGGGTAATAGTGCAATGGAGTATTGTGCCATGGTAGGTAAACCAGTAAGGGCATCTGCTGGATATGTGAGCTCTTTAGTAACATGGAATTCTACTGTGAAAGGAGCCAAGGCTCTATCTAGTTGTACCTCTAAAGTGACTCTTCCCTTGACCTTAAACTCTAAGCCATCTACATTGCATAGGCAAATGTCAGGCGGCTCAAGGATTCCGACCTTTTAGTTTGTTCCCCTAATGATGTTTAACGAGGTATCAGAGATCAAATTTACCATAGCTCCTGTGTCAATGAAAAATTATGTCTGTAAGTCGTCACTCCATCCTAGAATGACTAAGCCTGAACAAGTTATAGGCGCTACTTGGTGAATGGGGAGTTAGTTGATTTTCTGTCGTTATGTTACCTTGTTCCGATACGGGCGCCCCTTCTCCCCCTACTGGCGGCTGTTTAGGTAACGACATTCTTCAGTAGCGTGAGTCATACTGTTCTTATGATACTTGCATTTAGGACTACGTGATCGCGAAGGCATACGCTGTCTTCCTTGTTAGTGATGTCTTCTTTGTTTATGGTCGCAACTGGATTCATGATGACCAGTATTACCACAGTGCCAGCACACAACCGAGGATTGTTCTTTGTCGCACATTAGACTGATCACGACCGACGGTCGGACATCGGTGCCGTGAAAGGGAACGGTTAGTGTTAGGTTTTTCCCATGCAGTGGGACGCAAATGCAAGGAATCTGAGGAAGTGGAAGAGGTGTGGCAGACCTGCCAGACCGAGGGGCGAGTGGTGGCCTGATGAGTGAGGTTCAAGCCTGTTCTTTCTTGGATGATCTTGGAAACCTTAACAATTTTATCTCTTGGATTGAAATCTATCTGTAGGGCTATATCTCTCTCTCTGTCTGGTATCTAGCCAATGTAAAAATCTCAGGTAACCTAGCAAATCTCCAAAGTTTGTTAGTGAAAGCATAGGAGTTCCATCAATGTCTTCTACCCACTTTGTGCCTAGCAACAACTGTCTCATCTCAGAACCAGTGGCATTCATTGCAGCCACTGCTTCAAATAATTTGGCATATTGAGCTGGGACTTTCATGTCCTCCTCCATCTGGGAAAGGAGATTAGTTAAACCAATGAGAGATGCAGCATTTGAATGTTGGCAACAGAGCTGTATTAATTCCTTTCAGAAGTCATCAAATGTTTTAATATCATCAAAATGACCTGCAAGGATCGCGGCCCCTATTTCCGATTTGCCTTGGTGTAACCAGCCCATAAGATAAGAGGCTCTGAGGGGTTCATCTATTACTCGCCAGTTATGAATGTCCGTTTCGGCCTCTCTGAGGAAGTCGTAAATTGACCAGTTACGGTCCTTGCCCTTAAATTTGGGGCGGTTTGCATCGTCAAAATAGACTGACTGTGGAGGAGGGGGTGTATTAGCCATGGTTGGAAGAGTGTGATGTTGCGAAAGCGTGGAAGTTACTGAGGTAGTAGGTTAAGAGGGAGAGAAAGTAATGGTAGTTATGTAGGTGAGGTGGGAGATGAAATGGTGCAGGAGAGTTAATGATAGAAGTTGGAGCAGGGACAGAAGGAAGTTCTAAGGAATCATTTAAAGATGAAGAGGTATCTGGATTTATGGTATCTGCGTTTAAATTATCTGGGTTGTTTATAGTAGAAGGAGTAGTAATAGTAGTGGTAGAGGGAGCAGTAGTAATGGTGGGGGTTGTGGGCGTGAGAGTGGAATGCGAATGTTCCGTGGTAAGGGTTGCCTGAGATGATGAAGAATGTTTTTGGTACGATCGACCACTGCGGAGGTGAGTCACAGATTCATTATCAGTATCTAGTTGCTTGCAGTTTCGTGCCTCTGGCAGATGGGAAAAAGCTCAGTATATTTGAAATATGACATGTAGGGAGGTGAGAAAATTTATAGGGAGTTATGAAAATGAAGATGTTTATATTTACAATGTGAGGATGAAGGAATAGGCAATATTTACAATGGTAATGAGGGCTTATATACACAATGGAAGTGATAATGAATGAAGATGAATGGGTTGGGCTTAAATAAACAAGGTGTGAAGTATGAGATGAGTGACAGAGAAAGTTGGCGAGGATGATAATGAAGGCAGTGAAGGGAAGTGAATATTTACATGAGATGCAATCTGTAATGGGCTGATTAGAATAAACTATATTTACATGTACTGAACTTTGGTGAGTGAAGCGAAGTTCGGCTTGCTGGACAAGTTGAGACAATATTTGAATGAGGTGGTCTGGCTTGGTGGAGATGAATTTGAGACCTTACTTGAATGAGGTGGTCTGGTTCGCTGGAGACAGAGTTAAGACGCTACTTGAATGAGGTGGTCTGGCCCGCAGGAGAAGGATTTGAGACGCTACTTGAATAAGGTGTCTCTCAGTAGTTGAGGAGAGACGTTGAGGGAGAATGACGTCACAAGTGAAGCCGCCCAATGAGATGCAATTGTTTGTTTGTAAATATTTGCCCCAACTTGTGGGGACACGGGGCGCAAGCGCGCAGCAGAGACGTAGGAAAAACGGGGCTCCAGCAGGCAGACGAACTGACGAGGAAGGTGGGAAACGGCAGGGAAGAAGATGAGGGCTGGTGGACGTTGGTGTGGACGGCTGCACAGGTCGAAGATCGACGAGGGCAGGGCGGGACGGCCAGCAGGATGGACGACGCGGCGCCGATCGAGGAGGCGCCGACAGCTGCAGATCGACGAAGCCGCCCCGACGCTGCAGTCAACCCCCTTGCCCTGGATGGTGTAGGGCTAAAGGACTCGCCCAGCTCCCCAGCAGCAGACGGAAAGCCAAAAGGGAAGGTCCAGCCACGGTCGACTGCGAGGGAAAGGCCCCGATCCGTGAGGAGGGAGAATAGTCGACCTCGCGTCGGAGAATCACCATCTAGACGTTGAATGGAGAGTGCTGGCAATGACATAGAGATCACTGATAGGCTGGGTGGAGGGCAGGGTCGGTGGTGATAGGCTGGTGTCCTAGTGGGGCCTCGGATTGCTGGCTCAGCCATTTGCAAGGTGCGTTGGAGACGGAGTGGTTGGGGAATGTTGGGGCATATTGGGGTGGCAGTTTATAATTGTCTAAAACAGGAGGAGCGTGAGAACTGTCAATGGATAGTTCTTTACTGAATGTTAGTAGTGCAGCTGGCGGTATGAACCGATGTGAAAGTCGGTGTTGGGATAAACTTCAGACTGCAGGAAGTTCACACCAAGGAAGATGTAGGTGACACAATACAAGGCAGGTGAACGGCAAGGCGTGTGGCCGGAGTGTAGATTGAAGTAGATTACTCCGGTACTAATGCGTTTGATTGTGTTACTAGTCACTGTACTGAGGCGAGATGAAATGGAGATCAGACTCACCACTGCACAAATTTGTACCATTACCCTCTCGTGTTACAGTTGGGTAAATTCCAAAGATCTTGCGTGCTGTATCAGGGAGGTTTATTTACAGACGCTTAACAGATGTGGATCTGTTAAGCGTCTGTAAATGCGAGCCTTCTTTGAGGGTGCCTCAAAGAAGGCTCGCCCCAGACTGACTCCATATGTGGAGCCGGGCGTGGGAAGACTAGCTAGCTAAGCATTGAAGATACTGACTGTACTTGGTGCCATATGGGTTGTTTTCAATTATATATAATTGGTACACCCTCATTGTTCTCTCTCTCTCTCTCTCTCTCTCTCTC
>JAGKTI010022860.1:0-10767 GCA_018397915.1 Birgus latro
AGAGAGAGAGAGAGAGAGAGAGAGAGAGAGAGAGAGAGAGAGAATATTTACCGTATAGCCTATTTATTTAAATTCTGGCTCAGCTTTAACACATCCTGCTGATGTGAAACTGCGACTTCAAACATGTATGTTGGTCAAGAGGACACCTCTTTGATATTAATTAGGGTTATGGCAGACTGCGATACTGTGTACGGAGCCAACACAACGTGTATTTGCCAGTGTCCAATGCAAGCCGCCCCCGCTGCACAATGGTGAAAGTCTCAAGAGGAGCCAGTCAATATTTCCCCTGTTGCCGCCTTGACATTCTTTGAAACCATCACCGCCAGAGTTCGACCTACGCAAAGTTACCACTCCAACGCCGCTCACTGACAAGCAATATGTTATTCATCCCTAACTCACTTCATTGACTCCCTGTTAGTGTACTACTATACGGTACACTATTAACACTCTCAGGATCCTAGGCTAAATCTCAGTTGCATAAAACTGTCCGACGTTAACTGAAATACAACAATAATGTTATCCCGATCATGAGAACGTTAATGGTTAGTGTACACTTAAAACTCCTAGGACTAACTCTCAACTGTATAAATGTCTGGCGTTTGCTGAAATAAAATACCAGAGTTGTCCCGACCATGAAAAGATTACGAGTGTTGTCCAAAGCCAAGAACTACGTGTATTATACTTATCCAGCACATTACCTTCCCTGCGCAGCTTATACAGAGAAGTGACAGTAACGGCCTTATGGGTACTATTTTGGGCAGTCTTGGCAGTCTTGGACACTTCATAACACCTCTTCCTCAACAGTTCATTCTGCACATTACGCTTCAATATCGTCTTACATATTACTGATGTAAACTATGTCGATATCAAAATATAAATAACATACAAGACGATGTTGAGTCCTTAATTGCAATATGAATCACTGAGGAAAATGTGTTAAGAGACCTCCTATGTTGCCTAGAACACAGCCCTATGGTTCACCCAGACGCTGCAACCAATATTTTGTGCCTACAAAAATCACGCCTTAGCTACTTCACTCCCATGACGTTCTTCTCGTTTCTCTTTCTTCCTACCCTCAGACAATTTCACTCAGCTTGTGAGTCTTCGAACGTGAGAGGCTTGATGTAGTTTTCATTAAACCTGTTTGGTACGATATTTCTTCCAAAGGCGAATTAAATTATCTGGAGATAACTAGAACACACCATAAAAAAAAAAAAAAAAAGCCACCGAACTGAAACGGTTAACTCCGATCGAACATGGATGCAGCACGTTACCAGCTGACTACGTGATACAGTAATTAACAGGTAAACGTGGTATGGTATCAATAATTACTACCCCTCCGTCCGCCTCCTCGCAGCCCCAAACAAGTAAACGGAAACTCTGCTCTGAAACAAAAAGCAATATTGTAAGTGTGTGGGTTGAGCGTTTGGTGATGGGAGAGAAAGTGTCGGGTGACATACATAACTGGCCAGTGGCTTTGGCTTTTAGCAGAGGTGATGTAGACTGCTTCCGAGTGTACCAGCAGGGGACAAAGTGTGAGAACGATGCCGGCATAACGCAAACATCCATCTTTATCCCCTTCAAACCAGCGACGGCATTTTTTTCACTTTATTCTTGCTATATGGAGAGTTCCGAACTGGAGAGGACCGCCTTCATTAACCTATCTACTGTTCAACAGTATTCCGAAGCTGAATAATGTCGACTTCAGACAGCAAGTTTAAAAATGAACTACTGTCATCAAAGTGGTTAAGGGGTAATCTTGAAACCTAATCATCGCTTACTTCTGCTAACTTTAACTGCATCGTAACTATTCAGAATGTCAGTAAAAGTAGCTCAGCATATTCATATATTCTGACAGCGCCTTATAAATTAACAGCATGATCCTCAAAAACAGTGTAAACCCGTGCGTGAAGTACACCTTTCACTTCAAACCTCACCTGTAGCTCTTTGCATATTATGTCACTTTTCCTTCTCTCTCTTACCTCCCTTCATCAGCCGGAATGGTGTGTGGGGGGGGGGGGGAGGCGGGGGGAAGCGGGTGCATGCTTGTATATCCAACTTTGTAGATTCATGAAAGGCACCTAGACTACACAGTATACCCAATCAGTTCCAAAGGGCACCTAGACTACACAGTATACCCAATCAGTTCCAAGTAATGTGATCCTCCCTGCCTCTCTCCAAACACCGAGGGTAGGTTCCAAGGCCGGGGGTGCATTGGGCCTTGATTTAAGCCTTGAGCCAGAGGACGTAACTGGTAACCCCAAGGCGCATTTCGGTGGTAGTGATGAAAATATATGCCTAAAAAAAATAAAAAATAAAAAACATCCATACGGCGAAGACGGGAGGTTGGTATAAGATGACGTTTCCTTGTCATTCTTACAATTCACACATCGCAAAGGTTTATTTTCACTGCACCAACAGGCAGGCAGGCAGGGGACGCGGCCAAGGATGCACACACAAGCACGCACATGAACAGAGTTAGGACGCAAGCACCCCATCCCCCATCACACGCACAGCTCTCTCTCTCTCTCTCTCTCTCTCTCTCTCTCTCTCTCTCTCTCTCCAGAAAAGGCTAGAGGGGATAATTTAGGGGCTGGAGAGGGAGGGAGGAGGGAGAATAAGGAGGAGGAAAGGAAAGGGAGGAGGGACTCTGGAGATATGGACGGGGTCAATGGATGAATGGGTAGGGGGGAGAGGGAGTGAGGATGGAGGAAAGGGATGGAGAAGGTTAGGCATATGAAAGGGGGAGGGGTTAAAAGGGAAAAATGAGAAGAAAGGAATAGAGGGGAGGAGGGAAGGAGAGGGACGAAAGGAGGTTGGAAAAAAAAAGTAGGGAGGTAGTACGATGGACGAATCGGGAAGGGGAAGAGGAGGGAATGAGAGGAGGCTTAAGAGGAAGGCGAAAGGATGGAAGGAGGCTGGAGGGGAAGGAGGAGGGATGGGAGGAGGCTGGAGGGGAAGGAGAAGGGATGGGAGGAGGCTGGAGGGGAAGGAGAAGGGATGGGAAGAGGCTGGAGGGGAAGGAGAAGGGATGGAAGGAGGCTGGAGAGGAGGGAGAAGAGATGGCAGGAGGCTGGAGAGGGAGGAGAGGGGAAGGGATGGGAGGAAGAGGGAGCGAGGGAGGGATGAAAGGAAGCTGCAAAGGAAGAGGAAGGGCGGATGGGAGAAGGCTGTAGGGGAAGGGAAGGGAGGAGGCTAGAAAGGAAGGGGGGATAGGGGGGATTGGAGGAGGCTGGAGTGAGAGGGAAAGGGAAGAGAGGAAGAGGGTGCGTAGGAGTAGGCTGGATAGGGGAGGGAAAATGGGGGAATAGGGAGAGAGGAAAGAGGGAGGAGAAGGGGAGGAATGTAGAGGAGGAAATGAAGGTATGGAGGGGGAACAGACGTTTGGAGAGTGATGAAGTGGGGGAGAAGCGAGGAAAGAACGGTGGAAGGGAGTAAAGGAGATGGAGGAATGGAGAAGAGACAGAAAGCTGATGAATGGATAAGATGAGAAGGAGAATAGAAGAACGGGGAATATTGGGGAGAAGGGAGGGCGGGAGGGGGATGGAGGACGGGAAGGAAGGGGGAGGAGTAAAATGTTGGCAAGAAAGAGAAGGAGGTGGAAAGGATGGACGGAGAAGGGGGGAGGGGGAAGAAGGGATGAGCGGAGGACAATGAAAGGGGGGTGGGGGGAAGAGAAGGGATGAACGGAGGACAAAGAAGGGGGAAGGGAGAAGGACTGATGATCGCCTGGCAGAGAGAACCACAAAGGGGGATAATAGACTCCAATAGCCATTTATAACCTCACCCTCATTCACACTCACTGGCTCCAGGATACAATGCACAATTCACTGCTGTCTTTTTACGGTTTTATTTATGCTACCACCAGAGGATTTGACTGTGTTTAGGAGATACTTTTCGAACTTGCAGGGCTAGATAAATCTTTAAGTAACCACTATACCTCGGGGTGATCAACGGTACCCATTTTACTCTAGCTAACGTCAGACAATTTACTCGCCACGGGGAAGCATCCTGAGGTCTAAATGGTATCCCCTTCACTGTGAGAGGGAGAGGTCAGAAAGTACTCCTATGCACATAATATCTACGGGCATTTATCCAAAGTAAAAGCGGAATTTAGTGTGCAGTGTGGCAGTGTGCAGTAGCAAGGTGGTTAAGCACGAGTGAGTATTGCGACAGTGTTGTGTGAGAGGTGAAGATGTGCAGGGTGTGAGAATTGTGGATCTGCGTAGTGTGGAGGTCACAGGTGAGACTGGCATTTGTAATGCGGGGACATGTAGGATGGAAGGTGTCTTAACTGGAGGTGTAGAGGTTGCGGTGGAGGGATGTAGTGTGTGTAGTGTGGGAGGTATGTGGCATGGAGGTGGAGGGGAGGGGTCTGTAGTAAGGGTGGTGTGGTGGTGGGGTGTGGGTGTGTAGTGTGGGAGGTGCGGAGGTGTATGTGTGGTGTGGAAGGTGTAAGTGTTGTCTGGATGTGTTGTAGGTGTAGAGGTGGTGGGCATCTTGAAGGAGACTGGGGGGTCACCTCATGGAAATGCGTCACATGTCCTCCCACACCTGGCGCCGGGATGACCAGACTAACAATCACATTACGTATACTCAGCCACTCAGCCTCCGACAGAGATTTTGACTTATTGTCTTTCGGTCACTTCTATTTTCTTTATCAATACTGGCAGTTCATGGTTTCTCCATCACATATTAACATTCTTCTTTTTTATGTGTCTGACTCGGGGGACTAACTTAGTCCCTTCCCTCTAGCCTTCTATGTGCCACACACCTTCGCATATCATTTTGACGTTAAGTTCAGTCGTCTGCACTGAGTATATGCCTGGCCTGTCTCATTCACGGCTGCTATGATGGCTTTAGTGTGGATGTTTTTGTGATCTATGGATGGGTCTAGTGAAGTAATGGGTAAAGTCTAAGAATTTATATTCAAACCATCTAAGTACTTCCTAATCCACCATCTTCGGCCTTTTTGTTTTGGTCCCTTATCGATATTACTATTCTATTTACCGGATACAATTAGCCTAGACTGCAGCCACATCCTATATGAAAGCAGGCCTCGATATAAGACTTCCTAGCACTCCTGTCCCTCTCCCAACCACATATCACCCTCTTCATATCTGTATCTGTATCAAAGTATATTAGGTCCACTGCAAGACTGAACTTTCATCTCGGAGGGAGTGTGATAGCCAGAAACGGCCCTTCATGCACGCGATGTACGAACGGAGGAGCTAATGTCAGTTTGAAGATTGATGCATGTGAGTGCTGATATGGTGTAACAGACAGTGTGCGCGCGTGTGCATGTACCTGTGCAAGTGAAGTTTTCCTCACATACAGTACTCGCCACATAAACCATCCACTGTAAGATCTTGGTCGACCTCTTCTTGCAACGATCCAATTATCATACCCTCTCTTAACCACTCCCTCCGCCGTATTCTAGTTCACCTGGGATACGGCATAAGACTCATTAATGTTAGAAAAAAAAATCCATATTAGTGACCGTAGCTTCACCTCATCCAAGCGTAAAGACTTTCAGTATGATGATATCCTTTCTTTCAGCATACTTCTGCCACCGATTTTACTCGGGTTAGGGTTACCTCTCGTCGTAAAACCCTTGGAAACAATCGTCACAAACCCCTTTAGTACGATGCATTATTTGTTTTCAATCTTGCTTCCGTCTGATGACTTTACTCAGCTTCTGGGACGCCTCTAGTCTTAATGAGGTTAATCTGACCACCACCAGCCCTGTTTATGAGTTGGTTTATTAGTAACCCATGCCCAAACCTCAGTCGCCTTCCCAGGGCAACTATGGGTCGAATTCTACATGGCTTTGGAATAATCCTAACACCTCTTCCCTGGCAGTTTATTCTGTACCCTGCACCTCAGTGTTATCTTGTATGTCTTTCATAAAGTATTCATGTCGATATTAACGACATAAGCGTACAAGACAATGCTAAGGTGAAGTGAGCAAATTAAATATCTAAGAAAGAGCAGCTACTTAAAGCCTGTATTACCTAGAAAAGGTCCACAAAGCAGTAGGGTATCGTAAGTACAAATGTGTTAACAGTTCCTTTAAAATCGGTCGCTTCCACAGCTGGTTTGTTTGCACCTCATCAAAAAAAAATTCCCAATATTGTGCACTTAACCTTCGCTAGGGAACTATGAAGCTCACTATGGAATCCATGTTAACGTTCCTTACAATGCTCCACCCCTCACAACAGAAACCTGCCATTTTTCTTTTTATTTCCTTTTTTTTTTTTTTTCCCCATGAGACGAAAACATGTCGAGAGTGGGAGGGTGCACCCTTCCTACAGTACGGTTCGTTCCCTCGCTGCATGGCCACGTCTGCATGAGTCAACACCAGGGTACACTCACTCCATCCTTTCTCTTCCAACATCATCTTACCCCTCCCTCCTCTCCCGTCTTCTTCATCTTTTCTCTCCTCCTCTTCATATTCTCTCTCATGCTTCATTCTCCCTCTTCCATTCCACTGCCATAACAACACAATCACCACACCACCACCACCACCATCTCTCTCTCTCTCTCTCTAACACACACACACACACACACACACACACACACACCACCTTGGCACCGACCTAATACATCCCTAAGCCCACACCGTAACACATCCCAACATCATACAACAACATATTTAGTCACCACAACATATACTAACAACAGAGCACACCACACTGCATCATATTCTACCAACACCACACTTCACTACGATAAACCCTAACAGCAAAGCACATCAAACCACACCACAGTTCACCGCAACATTGCGTACTGTATTCCACGTGTACAATATAGCATACCCTAACATCACACCATAACACAATACTTCACACCAGCAGCAAAGCACAGCACACCATACCACAACATATCCCGTGATAACACTAACACTTCCTAACACTACAGCATACAACAGCACCATACCACAACACAGCCTTCCGATATCTTAACACCACACCACGCCACGCCACTTCCTAACATCACAGCACATCACATCAGCAGGGGGCAGAGAGGCGGGTGGGGCGAGGATCAGGGGTGGAGGGCGGGGATCAATTATTCAACCACTGCTGAAGGCCTACGCTGTGTGCCGTCCACCCTTCACAGTATTGACGCAGGGGAAAGGCTCACACCACATCAAATTATACTGACAAAAACGTAATAATAATAATAATAATAATAAAAATAATAATAATAATAATACCTACCCGAAAATTATAAAAAAAAAAAAAGCTGGTTGGAATCGTATACCGAGAAATTATACATAACCTAAAAGAAAAAGGGGTCGGCCTGGTGAAGTATATTAGAAAGGTGGTTAAAGTAAGAGGGAAACAGGAGAAAAGTGGCGCGGGGTGGGGCAGCCACCGAGCTGAAAATACTGTACTGTATTACCCCTTAGGCTCCACGCATCTCAAGGCCATGCTGCCCTCTGCAGTCATACCCAGCTGGATTTTTGTCTTATCGAGGCTTTAAAAGTCTTGTCGCCACCAGATGGCTACATTGTGGTGAGCCATGGCTTCTAGTGTAGTACTCTCTTATTGGTTGTTAATTATACATTACGTTAATCTATGAGTCAGTGTTACACCACTGAAGTAACTATAACTCTTTAATTAAAATGTAACACAGGAAACTGAAATAGTACTTTATCCGACTAAGTGTGGAAGTTATCAAATCTGGCAACCCCGCTCTATCGTCGTCCATTAGTATTTCCATCAAACATAGTGAAACTGGGCATCAAAATATATAACTCAGCCTGTAGACTCCTGTACAGTCTCATCAAAAAGTATCCGAACACCTGGGCACGAAAGATGTGAATGAGCAGAACTTACTGTGTGTCTTCTTGGAATGCACGATTTAGGAATGACTCATTCTGAGGTCATTGCACTCGAGTAAGCGACACTGGCGTATGATGTACCGGCAGTAACTATTACTGAAAGAGGTACAAACAAAGAGACCTGTTTTTAGATTCTGCGATCGTATATTTCTAATTGCATGGTGCTTACAGCGTTCGGATACTTTATGGTGAGAGTGTAACTTAGCTGTTTATCCTGAATAATGCAGTTTCTTATTCAGGGTAAAAGTGAGCCTTAACAATTTAGTCACCTGCCAATTCATTCCTTCCAGCTGCTAATGTGCATTACAGACACACTCCTGCATCCAACACCAACTGCAAATTTGTTTGCAATAGTGACGACGCTGCCAAAGCCCTGAGACCGAAACCAGTCACAAAATTATGAGAGGAGGTCAATTGAGGAGGGTTGAAGTGGGTTTAAAGGCACGCAAAGTAATGAAGTTTATACGCATATTGGTATTTACAGATTAATATTGGATGCAGGGCAGTATCAGGCCACAAGCAACTGACAGTAATGCAATGACAAGTGACTAAAACTGTTCAGAATTAATTTTATGCTAACTACCTGAGTACAATAGCTGGGATAAGCACCCTAGTCTAGTCTACATTATAAACCCACCAAGTGCACAGTTTTGCTTAACTTAGTGGAACTGTAAATAAATGACAGTAAAAGAACAAGAGGGTGGGATTTCCTGTTATGAAGGTTTCGGTCAGAGGAAAATACAATGTCATTCTCCTGTGCGGTATTTAAACAGTATTATCGTTACTTCAGTGGCACCTGACACTACTGTGCCTCAAACTTCATATATAATATACAACAATATACAGAGCAGCAATGGGCCGTGGCATCCTGCAGTGGAACCGTCTAGTGACAGCAGGCTCTGAAAGCACCCCACTGCCTGACAAAGGAAATAACCACGACACTGTTGGTGGTCTTATCTTAGTGTTAATCCCGTTCTCTCTCTCTCTCTCTCTCTCTCTCTCTCTCTCTCTCTCTCTCTCTCTCCCCTTCCTATTTCCAGATTCTCCACAAATTGCGTTGGATTCCAGGCAAGACACAGAAAGCGTGACCTGCCGCCCACTCGTCATAAGGCTCGCCAGGGTACAGAATGGTAAAGGAAATGGGAGATGAGAGAGGGACGAGGAAAAAAAAGAGGACGAAGCTGAGAAAATGGAAGAAAAGACAAAGAAAGAAAAAAAAAAAAGCTAAGGTACTGAAAAAGATGGGCGAGGAAGGGAAAACAAATATAAGCTGAGAAAATGGAAGGATACTGATGGGCATGGGATGACAACAGAAAAACAGAAGCTGAGAAAACTGAAGTGATTAAAAATAAAACATTGAAAATGGAATAAAATATTAATGATGGACAAAGATAGAAAAATGACAAATTGGATGAAATGGCGGACGACGGGTGACAACAGAAAAAAAAAAGGAAAAAGTGATGGGCGAGGAGAGATGACTGGACAGGGGAAAAGAAAAATAAGAACAACGAGGAAGAAATGACGATGGTAAAAGAGGATGACAATGACAATATGAGAAAAAGCAGGGCAATGATTGTGGCGAAGAAAGAAAAGATCGGCAGGAATGATGATAACAGATATGATGATAAGAGTAATGACGGCATAAGATGACGACAGGAATGACGATGACAGAAAAATGGACGATACGAGACTGACAGCGACGTAAAAGACGATGACAGTGACAAATGAGAGAACAGACGACGATGGGACTGACGAAGACTGAACATGACGACGATAAGACAAAGGCACAAGAGACGACAATACGAGTGACGAATAACGAAAATGAAAACGACAAAGATGGGGAGGGACGACGACAGGAGAGTGAGGAACGCGGAAACTGATGACGATGGAAAGGAATGGGAAGAAGTGGGATGGGGACAAAAAATGTTAGGGTGACGATCAATGAGACCAGACAGTGACGAAACAGAACAGGGAGACGACGAATGAGAGGGGAAGAGAACAAAGGTGAAAAAAACAGAAAAAAATACCATAGAAGAGTGTGCAATTGGAGACGAAACGAAGATATCTGAGAAAAGGATGACAATGGAAGACAAGACGAAGATAAGGGTGACAATGGAAGAGGACAAGACAAGATTCTATTGAAAAGGGTGATAAATGAAGGAGGCAAAATACTACCAAAAAGGGTGCCAATGGCATACAAGACGATGGCCAGATCAAAAAGTGCCGAGAATACTCGTACAGTGACGTTGCACCGGCGAGTTTGATTTCATATCGATCTGTACCAAATCCATTCATTCCTCCCCATCCCCACTCCCGAAGTATGTGTCAAGCCTGAATCAAATCAAATCGCATCAGGGAATGATAACGCCCCGCTCTGAATTCTGACTCTGACTTGTGACCTTGACCTCCAAAAATCGAATGACTTCAAACAGATTCACGTACAATATACCTTCCGGTATGTAACTATCTGACTCACATCCGATCGGGTATTTATGAGACATTTTAACACAGATATATACATAAAAACGAAATGGATCACAAAAACTGGGAAAGTGTGAGAGTAGCGGAAGAGGTGCAGAATGATGAAAAGGAAAATACTACATAAACTGTGATGACGTGTTGGTGTGACAACAAAGCTATCTGCTTTACTGGGAAAAAGCAACAGCAACAGCAGCATGTGCAACGGAAGACACTATCCAACAAGAGGAGACCAGGCAGGATGCTAAGATAAGGACATAATACACAGCTTAACTTTACACTCTACAGAACACAGCACATATCAAATACTGACTATGGTTTGTGTACTCATTGCCGTACCCATCATAACACTAGGAACTACGTTCACTGGAAAAATGGAGAACTCATTAATTTCTTCCTACTTCCTCAAAATATAACTGGTACTCTTTTATGTCCATGTTATT
>JAGKTI010022861.1:0-15063 GCA_018397915.1 Birgus latro
GAGAGAAATGATGGTAGTGGTGGTGATAATGATGGTGGAGAGAAATGGTGGTAGTGGTGGTGATGAAGCTGTGGTTTATGGAGCAGGAGCTGTAATGGTGGTAGAAAGAATGGTTGTAGTGGTGAAGGGAAGAAGTGGTGATGAACCTTGTACAACTGGAGAAAGAAGTAGGGGTGGTGAGGGAGAATTGTTATAAGAAGAGAGTTGGTATTAGTGATGGTAATAAGAATGGAAGAAGAGGGGGGAGGAGAAATGTTGGTGATGATGATGGTGGTTGTGATTGTTATGAAGCAAGGAGAATATGTGTGTGTGTGTGTGTGTGTGTGTGTGGGGTGGGAAGAAGACCCGTTATTGAATAGGGACAGAGACCTGGAGATACATCTACTGAGGCCTTACGGGATGCGACATAAAGCAGTGGATTGATAGATAGATTTTCAAGTCGATCTTCTGCTTTTGCATATTTCCTTTCTCCACTTACCATCAGCACGTCAGCACTTGTAAATTACTGTAGAGATATCACCGGGGGAAGAAATGTCTCTCTCCCTTTCCCCATGGAGAGGGGGAGAGAGAGACTGATGGCTATGGTCAAAGGAGGTGAAAGCTAGGATTAGGGCTGTAATAGGGTCATCAGAAGAAGCTTAAAAGATTACAGGCTCCGATAATTGAGTAGTTGAGCAGTTTTAGTACGAGTTAGACAGTTTTAGTACAAGTCAGTTAGTGTTCAGTTAATGCTTTTTCTCCCATGACCCACTCTTATTAAAACACTTATATTCCTGTGACTCAGATGAATAAAATCGTCTGACTTATAGTGGAATAAAATACTGGAGTTACCCCGACCGTGAGAGGGATAAATGTTACGAAAAAAGCGCCTCTCGGGTTCCTGTGACTCTCTTTAGCTAAATAAAATCTAGTGGGATTTGTGTGAGTTGAAGACTAAATTATATCGTATGGCATTAGTGGAAATATAATACTAGAGTAGTCTTAACCGTGAAAGGACTAGGAACATATTGGTTCAAACGGGTTCAGCGAGAGTAAAAAGCTTAGGCAGGAAAGTATTCGAAAGATTAGGAGAAACATAGAATTATTGCCTTAGCCTGTCAAAAAAAAAGAGGCTTTAACTATGTGATTTCAACTTCCGATAGTTAGATATACAGATAGATGGATAGTTCAGTGAATGCATAGAGTAAGATGGATGGATAAACAGCAAAGTGGATGGATAGTCAAAGATGGACCTAGATTGATAAGTGCAGGTAGATAGATAGATGGATGGATAGACAGATACAGACATCGAATAGGTAGATAGATGTATATAGAGTTTGGGGAGGTGGAGGGTATCATCAGCTAGATTAGTAGATTAGATAGACAGGTTTAGGAGGATGAGGAAGTGAGGAAGATGAGGGTGTTATTAGAAGATAGGAGATTGATAGATAAGTGTAAAAGGTGAAGGGAGTGGAGAGTATCATTAGATAGATAGACCGATAGATAGATTGACTGACTGACAGATATTTATAGGAGGAAAAAGTGGAAGGTGGATAGTGTCATTAATTTGAAGATAATAAAATTGATAGGTAGGTGTAGGAGAACGAGAGGATGGAAGACAGGTAACCTCCTAGACCTCTTTCTCGTTTGAGGAAGAGAGAGAGAGAGAGAGAAAGGCAAATCATCTCCCTGACCTCCTCATCCTGCCCTCAAGTAAATATATAGATTGACAGGTGGATGGCTAGATAAATGGATATATGAATAATTAAAGGGAGAGGGGAATCAAAGCAGATAGATGGAGTCAGAGTAGATAGACAGATGCAGGAGTCGCTCGTAGGCGAAGGGCAAACCATCTCCCTGACCTCATCCTCGCCTTAAGTTGTTAATGACATAATCATCATCACCCTGGGTCCCTATATTTTCGCCGGCTTATTTTAGCGCGGCACTAATTAAGAAGAAACACCGACGGCTACAGCGCACGTCCCCGCTAAAGCCTCCCCAGCCGGTTATTTGATCGGAGGTTAATGAAGATAGAGTGGCTTCCCATCTGCAGTAAGTCAGAGGTGGAATCTGGGGCGTAGGAGGCCATAGCTTGGAGGGGGACCGGACTTGTACTACAATGGGGGTGAGGGGTGAGGGTGAAGGGTGAGGGGTGAAGGTGAAGGTGAAGGGTGAAAAGGAGAAGGTAAGGATGAAGCTATTTCTTGGAGGGGAACTAGACTAGTACTGTGAAAATTTGGAATGTGAAGGGTGAAAGATGGGTGGGAGGTGAAGGTTTAGGGTGAAAAGGAGAAGGAAAGGGTGAGGCTGTTGCTTGGAAAGACTATGGCAGTTTGGAGAGGAAGAGTGAGAATTAAGGTTTGGGCGGGGTGAAGGGTGAGATTGAGAGGTGAAAGATGGATGGAAGATGAAGGGTAGAATGAAAAGGAGAAGGAAAGGAAAGGATGAGGCTGTTCCATGGAGAGGGACTAGATTTCTGCTGTGTCAGCTTGGAGTGGGGAAGGTGGGGGGTGTGGGTGGGAGGTGAAGGATGTGATTGAAAAGGGGAAGACCAAGCAAAATATCACATTTTGGTAGGGCAAGATGAGGGTTTAGGGTGAACAGTGAAGGATGGAAGGTAAGGATGAAGATGAAGGTTAGAGGTGAATGTGAAAATTTGGAATCTGGGGCATAGGAGGTTGATTGTGTCTGTCCCATGGAAGGAGACCAGACTTAAGCAGCTTGGAGGAAGAGGGTGAAGGAGGAGAGAGGTAGAGGGTGAGATATGGATGATAATGAGTGCAGGGGCGAAAAGTTGGAGCCTGGGTCTGTCGTTTAGAAGGGAATCAGACACGCCGTCATGTATGCCAGTGCTTGGAGGTTGAAGTGCTTGGAGGTATGAGTGAGGTGTGGGGGTGAGTGAGGGGTAAAGGGTAAGAGGCAAGGTTAGGGGGGGGGGGGGGGGGGTAGAATTAATGAAAGAATGAATAGTGAAACGTCAACCATAACCAGTGTGTTGCTGATGTGTCCAATTAGTGAGGAGGCATACAGTAAGATATACCCTCATCGTGGAGAATTTAACATTTTCAATTTCACGTGCATAGGCATCTGAGAACGTAAATAACAGCTGCTGTATGATGGCCATGAGACTTGGAATTGAGGTGACAAGCAGGCGTCAGAGGTAGGATAATATGCGAGGGACCTCTGGGCACCATCATCAATAATATTTTTTGCCATTCTGAATATTCATGCCAACGTCTTACTCTGAATTGAATTTATGCTAATCTCTGCCAGCATCTCAACTAGAGGCTCCGTATTGTGGCAACAGCCACAGACGTTTCTTTAGGTGCTGTAATCGCATGTTTATGGCGTAGTAATTATATACAATCCTCATCTGGCCATTCGACGTTGATAAAGCAGGTAGACTGGGGGTTGGAATTGGCTGCCATGTTTATTACGCTGTCGGAGCCAGATGCACTTGATGGTTGAAGACCGGAGAGGGCAAAAATTAAAATGTCAGAAGAGATGCATAAATGGTGCCGACTCATATTTTATAAGACAAATGAGGTTCTGTGAGCTGTTTGATTTCTGCATGAACAAAAATAAATATTAATATACAAATATTTAGGAGCATCTCGGTGAATTGTTTAAGGGGTAGAGTGCATTGTGTCAAGGTGCAAAATAAGCTAATTGCGAGTATAAAATGGAGATGATGTATGTTGAACGTCAACCATCCACACACACGATGTAATACTACCTTCAAGTGACTCTGACTGAGTGACAAGCTAACTAGTTTCTCGTACTCTTGGTATCATTCATTGTACGAGTATTTGATTGTGACCATATAATCAGCAGATGGACGCCTAGTGGTTTAGTGAGTTTATGCGCTCCAACCGAGTGTGACCCATCAAGGTTTATTTCCATGGGATGGTTGGTGTTAATTATTGATCACATAATGCCGCCAGGGGCAAGTGACCTATCAGCTTTTCCTCGTACATCTGGACTGATAACCTGTCTCCAGGCCCTTTGCCCCTGATGGAACAGTTAAGAACTGATTGATGGATGAAGGTTGTGTTACGATTAGTTGAATTTTAAGTAGCTGTAATAATTATGTGACTGTTTAACCCTCTCATGATTACGTGAACTCTTATTTTCGTATTTAGACGATTTATATCCAGTTGAAAGAGAGAAGTAGGAGCGTGAGATTATTGATATTGTTTCCATTAATCCTCTCACGGTCGCGTTAACTCTTATGTTTTATTTTTACTATTAACAGACGATTTTATTCAGGTAGAAGTGAGTCGTAGGAGCCTGATATTGTTAGCTGAAAGGAACAGTCAAAATTCAACAGATGCGATCGTTGTGAGTTCCTCCTGATGGCTTAGTAGTGTTGGTGTTGAGAATGAAAAAATAGGGTGAAAGGAAAGGGTGAGGTGGTGATAGGTTATGGAAAGGATGAATGAGTGTAGAGTGATTACAAGACTGAGGGAGGGAAGGCTGAAAAATGAGAGGTAAGAGAGAGGAAATGAAAGGTGATCAGCAAGATTGAGGGAATAAAGAGTGAGAAGAGGTGGGGGGGGGGGGGAGATAAGTGAGAGGTTTGAAGGGTGTGTGAGGTAGGATTTGGGTGTAGGGGTGGGGTGTGAGAGGTATGGTAGGAGAGATTTGTAGGGCAGGGGGTTGGGGGGTTACCAGATGAGTTAGATGATCGACACCACATCCCCAGGTAAGACTTGCTCGTGAGATAAGATGTCTTGGTCGCCTCAGATGCCACTTCACCTTTTACTCTCCTCTTCACTCGATCCAACCCTCACTTTCACCTGAGTCTCACCACTTTCTTTTTTTTTCATCTGCACCCTATTCTTACCCACCCCTCGCTTCTTCCTCACTTCATTCCACTCTCATCATCCTCACTTCACCCTTCTCCCTCATTTTACTTCACCCTCACATCATCATTTCACCCTTCTCACCTCACTCTTCTTAATTCACCCTCACCTCCTCCACGTTTCAGCTATACCCTCTCACACTTTAACCGCACTTTGCGCTAGCTTCACCCTTACTTCACACTTTCCTCGTCTCGCCCCCATTTCATTCACACTTCAGTTTCAACTCATCACACACTTTTTCCCTCACCCTCTCCTTAATACTTCACCTAAGCCTTCTCACTTCAGTCTCACCTTTTTCTGATCTTACTCTCACGTCATGTAAGCCATAAATAAAATCATCTAAAAAATAAATAGAGATTACGTCCGGTTACTGAAGGGTCTTAGATTAGTGTGTTGAATAAAGGTGGTGTTTGAGACTGGCGTGATTGATGATTGCTTAGAGCAGTGTAGCGAGAATTTCCAAGGCTTGACTGATGGGTTAATTGAGATGTGGCTCATTATCGTTTATCTAACTGTGTGTGTGTGTGTGTGTGTGTGTAAATATTTTCTTTTTCAAGGTAGAATAGTTTGAGGCGATACTGACATATAGCGAATGTCAAATCACATTCTGCTTGCCCTCGATCTGTAATACTTGATATGTGTCGAAGACGATGCTACATACTGTAGTTTCCATTCCACACCTTCACTGTAGTGCGGATCCCCCAGGTGAAAGCGACCCGGCCATTCAAGTATGCTATCGAGCGGATGGTGTTTATCGTGTGGAGGTATCTGAGGACGCGTGAAGGGAAGCCTCCATTCCTGCTCGCCCCTCCGTAAAACTACCACCCCACCGCAACGCAAAAATGACCCCTGTGAAGCCTACTAGGTGCTGTGCCCCCCCTCCCTCCTCCCTATATCGGGATGAAGGGGAGGATGATTAAGAGCTTACGTGGTATGTGTGGGTGGGGGTGGGGGATGTGGGGAGGGATCAGTTTTAATCCTTTCAGTACGATGACGCGCATATTTTTATTCCTGCTACCTCCAGACGAATTTATTCAGTTTAGGATGTTTAAAAGCTTACGTGGTATGTGTCTGGGGAGGTGGGGTGGGGGAGGGAACAGATTTAGCGTCACTACGATGACGCCTTTATTCTCGAATACCTTCAGACGATTTTATTCAGCATAGGAGACTGCCAGATAATGAAGGCCGTGTCAAACCCCCTCTACTTCGAAAAGTCTCAAGATGTCCTCGGGCTCAGCGGATTAAGGGATCGTAGGTGGTGTCTTTATCAGAAGGGAAGGGAGCAGTTTTAAGGGATATTAGAGAGGCGGTAAAGCAGAACAGGTTATCATGAGGCCATCGACGCTGACCTGTGGCTGTGTTAGGTGAGGAGGGAATCAGTGGGCCGATGTGTTTAAAACAGTTTCAGGAATATGCATGCATTTTGAAAATTTAAGGACGGCAGAGAATTTCTATTAGGATTATATTGCTGACCACAGAAAGCAGTCTTTTTTCCAAGCTTTCATTAATTTCGGCCAACGTATTTCGGTCTTGCCATAATCTGACATTAATGGATGTAACTCCAAACTTGACTTGATGTCTCTTAATTGGTCTCTTTCACTCACAGGCTGAAAGGGTTAATAATATTCGCATTCATACTCATGTCATTGGTATTGTTGGTTTTAAAGAATTTTTTAACACCGCTAAAAAGTCAAAATGCGTGAGTGAGCACTTCAGGACGCGGTTTTCGATATGTGTCCGTGCTGCTGCGTCATCTACCACCAGCACCCCCAGCTGAGAGGAGCACGATACTACGCTGAGGAGGGGGGTCAGGCTCACGCGACACCCTAACAGCCGCGGGCGAGTGATATAATCTTAGATCCTGACAGCTGTTGCTCTTCTTATTACACTACGCTCCAGTTGCCGTAGTCAGAAATTTACTTTGAGTCAACAGTGCCGTGAATTCATCAGCTAGAGGAATTATGGCTACTTACTGGAATTGGGCTTGTAGTATCCTCACATGATGCAGTGAGACTTTCAAGTGACTACACAGTACTGTACGCTGACTGGCATGGGGTAATTTTTATTGTTCTGGATACCATTTATAACTTGGATGGTAACTACATAACCAAGTACATCTGTTAGAAAGGTGGGTAAATTTTTGACTGAAATTGTGTCAACAGCAGGGAGAAGGCCATTCAGAGAATCTTTTAAGCTTGCTAATAATGAGCTGAAGTGTCCTGATACTTAGTTCAAAAAGTAAGCGATTCCACCTGTCTCCAGACTTAACCTCTTCAGCACGATTTTTTTTTTTTGGGGGGGGGGATGGGGCTCTCACCAGACGATTGCATTAGGCATTGGAGAGACTATCGATGATGTTCTCTTAGAAAGAGGAGACCTTGTAGCACTTTTTCCTCAGTGATTTAATTTGCATATTGCACCTTCGTGCATATTCATTTCATTTTTATTTCGACTTTAATTACATAAGTGAGTATTGGTATGCCGTATGCAAAAATAAAACAAATAAATAAGTATGCAAAAATAAAATAAATAAATAAATAAGTAAATACACTGGTATGGGAGAGTTGCGTGGGAGCCTTCTTAATCGACGGGAATACGAGTTTTAGGGAAGTGTTCTTGTGATCTGTGGAGACTGTCTATTCATAGTACTGTACTTCTTTTCTAACCAGTTTACTAGTGTACGAGTATATGGCAAATCTGTCTATTCTCTTGTTTGTTATTATTGCACAGTAGGTCGATATGAATATGCCATAAATAAATCATCATCATCATCATCTTCACTGTCATCATCATTCACATTTCTTTCCCCACCCTTGAAAGTAAGAACATAAGAATGTGATATGGAAAATAAGCACCAAATGAAGAGGTGTTAATTGTCTCCCTAGCGGACGACAGCTTCTATCACGAAAGGGAAGTTAAACTCCCCATTTTTTAACGATAATATCTGAATCACGTAACGAGGATATGTGCACTGCCAGCCTGCGTCGTTGATGACTCGACTTCTCGTTGTTGAATGCAGGGTAGTTAAAATATATTAGTCATTGGCGTTCCATAAAAATCCGTCAGATTTAGTGGATTGCCTTCTACCTCGCCATTTTAGTTTTAAGAGTGGTATCCTTAGTGTGAATTACCTTAAATGCCTGTCAATTTCAGGAGATTGCCTTTTCTTTCGCCATCTTAGTCATAGGAATGCGAACCTTGGTGTGAGTAACCTTGAATGTCTGCCTTTCCCTTCGCCGTATTAGTTTTAGGAATGCGAGCCTTAGTGTGAGTCATCATGATATTGTGACGCAAGGTAGTCACGCAACCCCAAGCTGTTTATGTCCCAATGTACACATGGTTGGTTGGGGGGTCTTGCATCAGGCAGGAAGATTGCCTCACACCGCAGCACATGAAGCCCCTGTTTTCAATGGGACATGTACAGAGAGGCAGGGTACCTTGGTGTAGGGTGTACCTGGGCACGAGGCAGCTGGTGGCGGCATTACAACACCTCAGGGGCAGGGGCAGGGCAGCAGCAGGAGGTGGGTGGGTGGTGTTGGTGCAGGAGGCGAGGAAGTAAAGTTGCGACATCTCCGTCACCCGACCTGTGTCACCCGGGTCGCCGCTGCTGGAAGACCTACCCACCCACCCCGACACACCTGCTGCCTCTTATACCCCTTTCCTTCTCCATACCCCACACGTCGCACCCTTGCCTTCTTACCTTACTCCAGAATTCCTTGCTTGGGTTGTAAGATGGATGGTTTAATATAAAGGAGTTTTGTTGTTGCTGTTGTTGTTGTCAAACCCCTAACATGACGCCAGGTATATGAGAATTAGTGCGAGCCTATCGTGTTCTTGTTTTTCTCGTTATTGTTGCGTTCTGCTGCCTTTGGGAGAATTCTGTTATTTGAACCCTTATTAAGCTCGTACCATTTAGTCTTTCCCGTACATCTTAGTGTTTACTCCTGCTCTTCATCACCACTCACTACCATCCCAGTTCCTCCTTCTCGCTGTTCTCCACTCGCCCAACCCAATTTTTACCTCAGTTTTTACGTTGTCGGGGAAGGCTTTGATGTACTCCTTACTGGCGGATCTGCAGTGCCCTGTCATGTCCCATCACCCACCACCATCCCAAACCATCTCGTTTACAGCTTTCCTCTCATTTCACCAATCTGCACTGTTATTTCAAAATTTTCATCAGGGGAACCATTACACCGATACGGTTGATTATTGGCACACGCTTCTTAGGTCTGACTTTAATCGATCCTAATTGACGTAAATGGATGTGATGAAAGAGAAGGGAACTGAAATTGCCTAAAGCGACCTACATTTCATATATCGAAAATCATTGCACCGTTAAGCCAAATTTTCGACACGTGGTTTCTTGGGCATGACCTGGCATTCGTGAATCGATCTGTGTAACGGGAATAAATTTGATGAACTTAAATTGACTGAAATAGGCCTGAATTGATTTGCTTGGTTCTGAATATGGCTGAGGTGAGGTTGTGTAACTAGAATGTATCTTACCAAACTAAATCCTTGTGAATTGCCCAGATGTATTATATTTCAAGTTTCATGAACGTAGCAGGACCCAGTTTGACTTTAATGGGCAAGAGGATTTTCCTGGATTGAGTAGTTTGGAAACAGCCACAATAACACGGCATTGTAGTGACAGGGCTAACAGTGTCAATCCCATAATGATCTGGTTCATGCGTGGAGGAAGCAGCGAAGGCCGGGACGATCTCAGGCCATTCATTTTGATAATAATAAGGATTCCTGGCCTCGCTCTACCCCAACAGAAGCCAGACATCCACCACACGGTATGGCGCTTGTGTTGGGTTATCGTGTAATATATTTTAACTTCCTTTATCATGTCTGTCTTAGGCTTAATAAAATCGTCTGTCAGTAAGAAGGGAACAGTAGAATAGCAAATAGGAGATAATGGAGCTTCTTACTCTGATCAATCACAGGGTTCTTTCTAGAGCAGAGTAATATTGCGTGAGGGTAGCCAAGATAAGATAATGTGCGTCATCATAGGGAAGGCTTTGAAAATGGATAAATGGTTGAAATCAAACGGGGATCCTGAGAGAGAGAGAGAGAGAGAGAGAGAGAGAGAGAGAGAGAGAGAGGGGGAGGGTGAGAGAGAGATTTTCTTCGTGAGTATGAGAACCTTAGATACTGATGGGAAATAGTAACCGATCTTTTCAGATAAATCAACGCATGGTAGAGCTAAGCAGAAAATAGAGGAAATTATCAGCTTTTCATATATCAAGGCCAACAAGGAGAGGGAGAAGTTAGTGTATTTTAACTTTTATCAGCTCATTTTTGTGTATGATAAGCCATTAATAGAAACAGTTTATCAGTCATTAGCTTGACTAATTAGTGAGTGGGATGCGTTATGTAACTACTCAGATACAGGAGTACAAAGTAAAGCAAGCAGCAACAAATAGGATGGTATTTTTTAGACTGTTGCTTATAGAGACGGCAATGCTGTGGTAGGCTAACTGTAAGTCGAAGGTAAGGGTAATAAAGCAGAATTACTAGTGATCAGGCCTCATCATTTAGGAAGAAAATGTGGAATGTTAACTAAAGATTACTCGGGTGACGAAATGTGTAAAAAGAGAAAATGTTAGTTACTTCACTGCATCACGAAGAGAGAGAGAGAGAGGCAAATAACTAGGCTACATCACGTAGGAAGTGGCAGGTTAGAAAATATTAGGAAAGGTCAACTAAAGACTGATCGGATGACGAAGGGAAAAAAGCGTAAAAGTGGTGGAAGACGAGGAGGAGGAGAGGGCGGGACAGTGGGTGGGCCGATGTGCTACTGGAGAAGGTGGGGTCGTGACCAGAGAGAAGGAGGGAGGGATGGGACGAGGATGGGGTAGGTAGGGAGGAGGAGGAGGAGGAGGAGGGGGGGGAGGATAGGTAGAAGCAAGGGAAAGGGGAGGGGGCAAAGGGAGTCAGGGGAAAGAAAAGGTAGTAGTGGAGAGGAAGGTAGGAGAGAGAAGAGTGAGGGAGTAGGTTAAGACAAGGGAAAGGAACGAAGAGAGACAAGGGGAGGAGGTAAAAATTGGAGTGGTGGGGATTGAAATGGAGAGAGGGGGTTGGGTTTGGAGGAAAGAGGAAGGAAGCGGTAGAGAGAAAGGGGGGAAAAAGAAGGAGAGAGAGGGGGATAGGTTAGGAGGAAGGAAGGAGGGGGTAGATAGTGAGGGGTAGGAGTAGCAGGAGTGGGCGGGACTAGTGGGTGGGCCTCTTCGCTACTGGAGACTGGGCGGTCGTGACTAGAGGGGGGAGGAGGGGAGGGAGGTAGAGAAAGAGAGGAAGGGAAGAAGGGAAGAGAAGAGGAGGAGGATTGGAAGAAGGAGGAGGGGAGCATGAAAGAAGGAGGCAAGGGAAGAAAGATGGGAGTAGGTGGGGGAGGGAGCGTGGAATGGGAGGGGAGGGGAGGTCAGGAAGAGGGGGATAGGGCGAGGCGGAGGAAGGGAAAGACAAAAAAGAGATGACGAAAAAAGTATGGAGGGGGGGGAAGTGAATGAATGAAGAGTGAAAGCTGGAAAAGCGGAGGAAGAGAAGAATGAGTGAAGGGAGGTGTGAAGGCAGGGAGATCAGAGGAAAGAGTAAATGAAAGAAATAGTAGTGAAGCAAGGGATATAGTGACGGGGTAAATGAATGAAAGAGGTGATTGGGAGGATGAGGAACGCTAAGGAACATGAAAGAAGGGGTAGAGTGAATGAAAAATTGAAGAATTAATAGTGAATGTATGAGAATGTGAAGCCAGTTAGAGTGCAGGAAGGTATAAATGAATGAAAGGGGGGTAGTAAAGGAAAGGAAGACAGAGGAGTGGGTAAGTGAATGAAAGGGGTGGTAGTGAGGAGCAAGGGGAAACCTAAGGAAGGAAAGATAGTGGCAGGGATGGTAAAGGAAAAAAAAATGGTTGAAGAAGGGAGGAGGAGGGGGGGAGGGGCTAAAGAGTTCGAGGAAAAGAGTGTGTAGGATGATTTTAACCATAGAGTAACTTGAGATATCTTTTAACTTTTACTTTTGTCACCGCAAGACGATTTTATGGAGCTTGGGAGTGGTCTCTTGTCTTATGAAGGTTAAAACAGTCTTTCGTATCCCTTGAAAATCGTGAGAAATAGTAACTATAAATATTCCTGCTGCCAAGAGACGATTGAATTCGGATCAGAAGGGGTTTACCTTCGTGGTGGGAAAAGAGGTCGGGATGATGATGATGATAGTGATGATGATGAAAAGAGAAGGAGGGGGAGAAGCGATGTCAAGGAAAAGAAAGGAAGATGACTGAAACTGGGACTGACGATGGGGGAAGAGAGAAGGAAAAATAAATGCAGGAGGAACAAGCTGAGGAAGACGATGGAATGGGAGAAGGATAGATGAGTGAATAGGATTATTAACTGCTGGAGGAGGAGGTGGACGAGAGACAGAGAGAGAGAGAGAGAGGAGTGAGTGAGAGTTTGAGGGAAAAGGTGAGAGGGAAAGAGGTGGACGAAGGAGAAGGAGAGGGTCGAGTTACCAGACTAACCCGACACTCAAGACCCCAACGGATGACAGGGACCCGCTTGGGGCGATGTGTTGCGACATTGTGGCGGAGAGATGATGACGTGGGTGTTGTGTCAGTGTTGATGAGAAGGGGATGTTGTTTTGTGATGGAGTGAGGAGGTGGGGACTTGTTGGTGGTAAAACATTGGCGGAGAGGCGACGACGTGGTGTTGTGTTGATGTTGGTGTTGAAGAGATGTGGATTTTGTGTTGCGTTGCGTTGTGTTGTGCAAATGATGTGGAGGAGATATATTGAGTTTTATTGTGTTAATGTTGAAGAGATGAGGATATTGTTTTGTTTATGAGAAGGGGGTGTTGTGTTGTGTTGATGAGGTGAGAGGGAGGAGGGAGATCTTGTGTCATGTTGTGTTTGCATATGAGAGGGATATTTTTTATGTTGATGAGATCGGTATGTTGTGTTGTTACGTTGGTGGAACGAAGGTAGGGAGAGTTGTTGGTGAAAATGATGGAGGAATCTGGATAGGTGTGTGTGTGTGTTTGTGTGTTAGGTGTGGGTGGGATAGGAGGATGGGAGGGTGATGATTGTTGTATGGTGTGGGTTAGTTAGGCTTGGGTGGAACAGACGGATGGATGGATGGATGGATGGATGCAGGTTTGGATGGCACTGGTGATAATGAAGTGTTGAAAGATCGTTGTGGGTGGGCGGTGAGGCATGGGTGGGATTGTTAGGTGGATGGAAGGTGTTGGTGTGGGTGCTGGAGTTTGATGTGTAGCGTGTGTGTGTGTGTGTGTGTGTGTGTGTGTGTGTGTTTAGGTAGGTATGTGGGTGTGTAGGTAAGATGAATGTCGTAGGAATCTTGTAGTGAGGATGGGTGATGAAACAGCGAATAATGTCACACACACACACACAGAGAGAGAGAGAGAGAGAGAGAGAGAGAGAGAGAGAGAGATATGGTAGGTAAGTAGGATGGATGTCGTGGCAATCTTGTGGTAAGGGTGGGTGATGAAGTGTCGAATTATGTTTGAAGGACAGTGATGTTGGTTGTGGTAGTTGCTGTGTGGCCTTGATGGGGGGATGGTTACTGTGATCTTAATTCCTTCAGCACGAGTGATCTAGTAAGCTGAATTGCCATAAATCATACGGTGGTAGCCAAAAAGTAAAAATGAAAAATATAAACCCCACTTGACAGAAGATATATGCTGTACACCGTTTCTAATTCGTTTAGCACAAAAGATAATTATTGTGATTAGCCCCACGAAGATTAATGAAATCGTCTGGCGGTAGAGAAATGAAAATAAAAGTCATCATTGCAGGGAAAGGGTATACTGGACGTGGATGTTGTGTCTAAGACCTCAAGTACAAGCGGTTTCCATTTCTCTGCTTTTGCTTTCGGCAGTCTCTGCTAACTTGAACCAAATCATCTATTGATAACGAGAAGAAAATATAAGACATAATTTTACACAGTTGGTTAATGGGCACTGTTTTTTACCCCATCTTCTCGAAAGTCCTACTAAGTATATAAAAATCGTCATAGAGTAGCCAAAAAAAAAAAGGGGGGGGGAGACGTAATTATACAGAAGAGGCTCATGTGAGAAGCAGGACCAAAGGAAATGCAGGTGAGGATATTAAAAGAGGGTATCAGTGAAAAATGAACGTACTGAAGAGCATGAGAGAGTGGACTGACACAAAAGATACTGAGGGGTTTAATTTGGTAGAAGGATGAAGGAAAATATAAAAGGCTATCGTACTGAAGGCGTTGCCAGGAGTGGTTGGAGTGACAGATGGATGGTAGGCAAGAATAGGTGGTGGTGGTTCCAGTGGGCAGTTAATGGTAAGTGGTTGAAGTGTGTGATTAGGTGGATTGGACAAGGTTGTAGTGGGCTGTCAGATTTGATTAGCAGTATGGTGTGTATGTGTGTGTGTGTATGTGTGTGTGTGTGTTGAGAGAGAGAGAGAGAGAGAAAGGATTATTTGAAGGTGTTGGTAAGCGGGTGTTGGAAGGCTGAACAGGTGATGAATGTGTGTGATGGGCAGAAGGCAAAGGTGCTTGCTGATGAGTAGGGAGATAGGTGTGTGTGTGTGTGTGTGTGTGTGTGTGTGTTTGGTTATTGTGAATGAGGTTGATTTTGATTTTGAGGTTGATTGTGAGTGTTGGAATTTTTGAAGTTCGGTGGGTATAAGACAGAAAGGAAGACGAAAGAAAGTCAGACAGATGAATACGAGGGAGAAAGATGGGGAAGAGTTGAGTATGTGAGAAGGCAAGATAGATGAGCAGAAGTGTGAGGAAGGCTTACAAATTTGAGGTAGGGATGTGGAGAAGTGATACAGATGGGTAAATACTAGATAGATGGAAAATGAAATGGAAAGAGGTGAGGATGTGGAAGAGATGTATGTGCTGGGAGAGGCAAGGGAGGCTGGGGAGTGAGTAGGGATGTGAAGCAAGGAGGGAAATGAGTGAGAATATGAAACAGAAGGATGAAGTCAAGATACAGGTAGTTTGGGAGAGAGAGAGAAGGGCGAGAATGAGATTCAGGCAGGATGAGGCAAGGAGGCGTGTTGGTGGCGAGGCAGGGCGGTGATGAATGGTAGGAAGGAGAGACAGGAAGATGAGATGAGTGTCAATATGAGTCGACAAATGAATATGAGGCAGGGCTGGAGGGGGTGCGTGGGTGAGGAGGAAGGTAAAGCAGGGCCAGGGGTGGCGTGTGTGAGACAGGGGAGG
>JAGKTI010022862.1:0-15062 GCA_018397915.1 Birgus latro
ATAAAATGAAAAGGGTGGCATTCAGGATTGTGCGAACTATCGGGGTATACCTGTAAAGCTGATGTCACACACAATAAAAATATGGGAGAAAAATAGAGAAAAGGTTAAGGGGAGCAACAGAGATTGGTGAACAACAGTTCGGATTCATGCCAGGAAAAAGAACAACATAGGCAATCTTTGCAGTGCGTCAAATCCAGGAAAAAGTTGGAGAAAAACAGAGACAGCTGCATACGATTTTTGTTGACTTGGAAATGCGAATGATACTGTGCTAAAGCAAGAAGTATAGACATGTATGAGGGAGAAGGGCGTTGCAGAAAAGTATGTGCGACTGGTTACAGATACAGTATGTATGACCGGGCGAGGACTCGAGTCAGAAGTAGTGTTGGTGTCACAGAAGTTTCCAGTAAAAGTTGGGCTATATCAGGGATCCTCGTTGAGACCCTATATCCTTAATTTGATAATGGATGTTTTTTGGGGAGGCATCAATGAAGAGGTTCCATGGGTTAGGTTGTTTGTAGACGATAATGTGCTCCAAGGAGGGAGTAGAACGGAAGTTGGAATGGAAAAAGAAAATGGAGGATGGAGGACTAAAGAATTAGTAGGAGAAAGAAGGAATAGCTGTGCTTTAACGGAGAAGAAGAACAGGGAGATATGAGTTTGCTAGGAGAAAAGTCGAAAAGAGTTGGGGCATTCAAGTATTTGGGCTTGAATATAACAGCTGACGGTGGACTGGATGCAGAAATCACCCATAGGATACAGGCAGGATAGAGAAACTGGAGGGATATGTCAGAGGTTTTATGTGATAGAAAAATCAGTGCAAGAGTGTAAGAAAAAGTATTTAAAACGGTGGCGAGGCTTGCAATGATTTACAGTTCGGAAACTTGGCCCATAAAGAAGTGTCAGGAGAGAAAGCTGGAGATGGCGGTGATGCGGATGCTGAGATGGATGGGCGGGGTCATGAGAATGGATAAGATCAGGAATGGGAGGATTAGAGGAACGAATAAGTTTGTGGAAATCCCAAAGGTGCAGGAGAGACGACTACAATGGTACGGACATGTAATGAGAAAGAATGATGACTATGTGGGTAGAAGAATGGAAATGGAGAGTAGACGCAGAAGGGGTCGGCCGAGAAGACGGTGAATGGTCTGTATACAGCAAGACATGAGGAAGAGGAATATAGCAGGGAATGCATTTAGACAGAAGAGAATGGAGACTAGTCAGAAGCAGCGACCCCATATAAATATGGACAAAGCTGCGGAATAATAATAATAATAATAATAATAAATAATAACATACTGCAGTTCAAAACTCGTATGTTGATGACTTCCCTCACCTGCGTATGGTCGGCCTTTCCCCTCAGTGAGTCTCGAAAATACGTCAACTCTTCTCCCGCCTCACTCAGCCTTACGGATTGCTCTGCAACGTTTTATGTTACATTAATTACTGCATTCTTATCACAGTTATTGTTTATTTAAAATAAAAAAAAATGCTACACTGGGTGCTGTACGAGATATTATGAGAAAATTATCAGTTACACTAGTTTTGTTCAAAACATTACCATTTACGTTAGTTATTGTTCCAGAAAATGCTTATTTACATTAGTTACTGTACAAGAAAATAATTAAAGCTGCTGAGGTTATTGTACAGGAGAGATAAAAGTTTCATTAGTTAAAACACGAGTACTATGATCGAATTTAAATTCGTCATTATACAGAGAAATTATCAGAGATGCATTGGTTCGTTCGTTCGTTTACAGATTTCTGCACCTATAGTGCAGGCCGGGCCATACATTAGCCCGGTCAGTGGGGTGTGGGCTGATTACAAAATAGTAAGGGGGAAGACAGGGCCTGGGGACTGCCCGGGACACACGCCCTGTCTTCTGGCTGGCTTTGCGGTGTGTGTGAGTTGCGTTGGTCATGACCACGAAAATGAGAGATGTTACTTTAGTAATTGTACAAGAAAAAAATCAAAAGACGAGAGCAACTATCAAAGTTTTGTTGGTCATTGCACGGGAATATTATCAAAGTTACAGTGGTTAGTGCAAAACAGAATTATCCAATTTATGTTGGCTGTTCCGCACGAGTATCATCAATGTTGCCATGATTACTGCACAATAGTGTGATCAAAGTTACGCTACATCGGCTATTACCCTGGAAAATTATCAGTTACATTATTACACACAAGGATAATTATCAACATTACACTGGGCAGTGGCCAAGAAAGCTGTCAAAGTTCCTTCATCTATAACACAAGCGAGAAAAAAAAAAAGTTATATAGGTAATTGCACAAGATGATATTGAAGTTACATGTGTCAGCACCCAGAAATATGACCAGGATTGCATTAGCCATGGCAGGGTAAAATTATCACAGCCCTAAGGAACCGTAACGTACTGTAGATTATTCTATTCTCTCAGCCCACAGATGATTTTCCTCAGTTTAGGAGAAACGTTTTGCAGTGAAGATGTTACTCACGGTGATTCTGGTTGCTTGTGTACGTGTTAACCCTTCACTACCATGGCTTAATTCTGTATTTTATTCTTGCTGCTACCAGACGATTTTAATTCAGCTTACCAGAATATCCTAGTGCAGTAGAAAGGGGTTAATGAAGGTTGTATCTAAGCCCTCCAGCTCAAAAAGTCTCCCTGGAATTAAATAAAATTATTTGGAGGGTATGACTAAAATATCAAATGCGTCATCGTTTAGTGAAGGGCAAGTATTACCGATATTGGCTATTACTCATGGCTCATCAATAGGTCCAGTACTGTCGACCTTCGCATTTTAGTGAGTCACATTATCTCGCTTCCTCAAGTGCCTGAGTCAACCACTATAAGGTTCTGACTCCCCCATCCCTCATCACTAGATCCAAAGGTACCCCCTCCACCCTTAACTCTTAACTTTCAGGTCCCTCCCCCTCCACTCCTCCTCTTCCTCTCTGGTCTCTCTATCCACTGTCCCTCCTGCCCCAGTGCCCCCCTTCCCTCACCCCTAGCTCTCAGTCCACCAACCATCGAAAAAAAAAAAAAAATCCCTACCGCATGTGATGTTTCGAATTAATGGAAGTCGAGATCCCTACCCACCTAACTAGCTGATTTGATTATAAGATGTACTTAGGTTCTGACAGAGTTCTGAGACGTTGTATTCACACCCATTTGTACCATATTCTGACTGTTGCCACAGGATTTTATTAAGCTACTGGAAAACTCTCGAGTCCACACATCCCATGCCTCTACAAAAACCATCTTATTCATCAGATATTGTGGTATTTGCTTCACCTTCTCTATCCCTGTTCTTCCATTCTCTGTACCTGCAACACTCAACAGACTTATTTCGCGATTATTTTTGCACTTCGGTCATCTTTACTTTAACTCCTTGAATATGGTTACTTACATCTGTTTGTAGTTTATTCCTTCTACCTCCTGCTGAGTTTACTCAGCTCAGATTTTTCCAGCTGGAGGTTATATAAAGCCTTCATTTACCGCTATATACTAACAGAGAGTACTCCTTGGCAAAAGAAAATCGTATGACAGCAAGAGTAAACTACAAACAGACGTTGTTGTACTGAAAAGAATGATATAAAGGTAAGAGTTACAGCCTTCCTCCACTCCACTGGTACAGTCAGGAACAAAAGTTTGCCAACTGTTTCGCTGTACTGACTCGGGGCATGTTATTCACTTATCACTTTCCTCCCTGACGCATCCTATCACACAGTAGCATCTGGAAGCAGAGAAGCGTACCAAGCCTCCCTCGGCTTACGAATATTAGCCAGCAGAAGTACATGTGAAGTAGGAGAGAATTAGGCAGAAGTTTTGCATGTCCCCGAGTGTGGAACTACATTGCTCCAGGTCTCATTCCCACTTTCCATGCTTACGGTGGTCCCATTATATCCCTCTCCTGCACTCACGGAAATCTGTTGATAATAACAGATAACTATTTAGTATCCTCTTCAATTTGATAACGATCTTAGTTTCATTCTGACTATGCCTGACGATTATTCAGCCTAAGAACACTGACTGACTGAAGGGGAAGGGAGAATCATCATACTTTTGGGGTGGACTTTAGTTTTGGTGAGAATTCATCGCCGCACTACCACCACCACCCCAACCACCACTATGAATCAGCATTTTCTTTGACACTCCATACTCGGCACACACTGACACCCTTAGCTCAGTACTTTGCTACCCACATTTTTGACTTGAAAAATTCATACCAGTGTACCTCAGTCACAACCTACCCTATAACTCGGCTTCAATAAAATCAAGATACAGGTCCGTTGTTGCCTGTTTTCCTTTGTAGTCTTTCTCCACGCCCTCCTAATGTGGTGGACAAGGTTTTTCCTCCATTATTCATGTTCACTCAGTTGTACAATTAGGGACCGGGATATAACATCGGCAGTTGCAGGTGGTATTCTAGGGGTGTAGCAGGGACTTGGTAAACAAGAACTATCCATTACCAATCTTCGTGTAGCCGATAGGCATTAATCATAAGTTTCCTCCTCACGTGGGACCGAAAAGGAGGGGGAACCGAATGAGGGGTAAGGCCTAGAAGGAGGGTAGTGACGGGGAGTAGAGAGGATGAATCACGGTGAATTGAACATGAGGTGAGGAATCAAGGTTATGAAAGTGGCGGGCGAGAGTAGCAGCGCACGAAACACTCAGTGAGCCAGTGGCCGTGGGTTGGGAAGGAAGCTGCTCGCTCACCACCTCGGGTAATCTTGACACTCACCAAACCATAACCCGACAGCTCAATTCAGGTACAGTAGAACAAAGGGGATTAGACTAAGTACGATATCGATCAACTTTTCCTGCACACTGCCAAAACTTAATGCAATTTCCCTAACTGTTCCTGTTCATTTATACCGTCTCAAGTCGGTTTTAGTCAGGCGGGTTAGAATCTCATTTATTCTTTCCGTGCATCATCTTGACCATATATTAAAGAAAACCGTCTCAAGTCGGGATATACAAAACAATAAAATTTGAAATTTCGAAGTTTAGTTGCCTTCCCCCCCTCCCCCTCCCCCGAGTGACAGTGTTGGTCAGTGTTATGCCACGTATTTGAGAGACGGTTACTCGTCCTTTCAAATACGCAGGCTACAGCGGGTTCCTATTCAAGACCGGGTTGGCAATTCTAAGGAAACGACTGGACCAAAAACAAGGCAGTGAATTGTTAAACACATGTATTACAAATATCTTCCCAGAGACAAATACTGCATCAATAGATACACTAGATTCTGGGTTGGCCGGAAACGGGTTAACACAAGGTTTTACTGAATTGAATTCTGTTTCTATACCGGCTCAGGGAAAGTATGGTAATATACACCCAGCACTTACGGCACTTTGATTACACTTACAATTCTGGACACAGGAATACACTTGCTATAATTTCCCAAACCCGTATAGCACTGGATGGCACCGACGCAAAGTTAGAATTACGTTAACACCTGGTGTCGATAGACACTCACCTGGCCGGAAGTCTATCTCGAATGGAATCTGCCGCGCTACGATACACTGTGAGGGGAGACTGCGGTATTCTAGCGAGACACTCGGAGGTGGCTGGACTTATCACAACTAACGTGCCTGTACACTGGGGTGGGGGGGGGGGAGGTCTTTTTTAATAAACAAGGGGGTGGCACGATTGGTATAATATAATTTCTTCTGTTGGTCACTGTGGTGTTTCACTCGCTTGCCTGTGCACTAGGGAGGGAGAAGTTTTAATAAGCAAGGGGATGGCACGATCGATACTGTTGCATCCCAAGTCCCCACACTGCCACAGGCTCCAACAGCAGTAGTTCAGTATAGGAAGGACGTTGCCCAGTGAGTAGTTCTTCCTACGGTCAGCCTTTAGGTGTACAGTACACAAGATCAGCTGAGGCGAAAATAAACACTGGCTTCTTAAAGTTCAGTCTTTATTTTCCAGATAACTCCACTTAATGCTTTCCAAGTTCACTTCACTGTTCTCACAAGCACTAGAGCTATGCAAACTTCCTTAACTGCAGTTGAACTTAATACTCGACAACACTTCACTGTTATTACACTTAATATTTGACAACACTGTTTTCGCAAGTACCGAAAATATACAGAACTTTACAACACTTCTGTGTTTGCCAAAAACACTTCACTGCTTCACAAGTACCGAAAATATACACATTTCACTACACCCAACTAAACTTCACTCAAACTGACTGAGGCCCGACTAAAAACCTTGCTAGTGTTTCATCCCCTTCCTTATATAAGCTTGCATTATTCAGGAAACTTCTAGCACGAACTCGACGGTGCGAATGTTAACAGTTGCCAACTAAGAGAGCCAAAATATGCCAGTCTTCTTACATTGCATAACACTCTAAATCAATTACCAAACATAAATTATTACATAGTTTAACGAACAATCACGTACATAAAACATTATAGAGAAAAAGGGCATAAAAATTAATGCATAATTTACGAAATAACTATGCTCAAACAGCAGGCAAACTGGCAACCCTGACTCATACCGATACCGGAACTAGCCTACCGTACAGAATACCGAGAAAATTCTCGAACACCTAACTGGCAAATCCCCCTTCGTAACAATACAATATAATTGTTCTGTTAGTCACTGTGGTTTCATTCACTGGGGGGGGGGGCCACGGGACTCCACTCGGGATATACACTAGACCAGAATCACTAGTGGGCTCGTCCAATCTTATACTCTGGGCTCCTGGTCACTTTACCACGAGAATACATTATACAGAATCACTCACATTGTACAAACTACCTTATACATAGATCTGGTCTAGAAGGCACACACTGGTGAAGTCCATCTGTTTTACTATCACTGGTGGGCCGCAGGTTGATTCCTCCATCCAGAGGACAGGCAGAGTGACACGCCCTGGGCAGGGCCCCACACGTAGTCATGGGGCTAAGGGCTCGGTCCGAAGAGAGCCAGGAGACGGGCCTGACGTTGAGTCTGAGAGAGACTTGGAGAGGTCCCACCAGCAGATAAGTCGCACCCTGGCGTTCGGGCCCAGAGTGGCTGAGGACCCAGGTTACTGGAACCCAGGGTAGCTGGACTGCGGCAATGGCTGGAGGGTGGCGTCGCCGTCAGGATCGTCACACGGGAACCTCGGGCTGGGGGAGTAGTTGACGGGGCCCGACGTTGGCTGCTACATCTGCTAGGGCTCCGCCTCGGCTGCTGGTCGCACTGGTGGAGTTACAGGGAACCAAGACCTCGGGTGAGGCCTTGCCACGGCTCGGGGGAAGGGTCCTCTCCAGCTGCAGGATCTCCTGTGGGAGAGAAGCGGACTATGGCCTGCTCTACCTCTGGCCTGACGCGGCTAGTGGCCGTTGTCAGAGTGGTCTAGGGGGTTGTAGCTCTGGTGCGGCTAATGGCCTGTACCGCGGAGCGAGGAGAACCAGTAGCAGAGGGACGGACGATGGCCGATCCTGCCACGTACCCAGCACGGCTTGTGGCCGATGCTGCGGCGCTACTCCAGGGGGAACGACTACAGGAGTCGGACAACTGGTAGCCTGTCCTACCTGACTGACACGCATCCGTGCCGTGGCCCTGCAGTGGGGATGCAACTGGGGAACGGACTGTGGCCGGTTCTGCCTCTTGCCCGGTATGACTGTGACCAATACTGCGGTGTTGCATGGAGTTGCAATTCCAAACTCCACCCCTTACCTGGTGAGTGGATTTTCAGCCGGAGGCTAGGCACCGGTGACTGCTACCTTCCCGGGACATCAGCTGGGAGTAAGGGGCGTTAGGGAGGGATACAGGTACGCCGTTCCTGTTCCGAGCCACTCCGTGTCTACGGCGGACCCCCGGTAGTCCTTTTTTTTTTTTTTTTTTATGTCCGACTCTGGGCATAGGCTTCACAGCCTGCTATCAAGGCCCAGTCATCCTCCTACAATCTACATGTCACCACTTCGGCGCTTAACTCCCACCGTCCATATTGAATACATGCTAGGGCTGTCTCATACAGGACTGGTGTATTGGTATTAGCGGGGTCATTTTTACGACATGTCGGCGGGTCTTCTGGTAGATCAGTAAAGCTTGATTTAATGAAATTCAAATCCTTAAACTGTTCCCTGCACCAGCGAGAATTCGAACCTTGGGGGGTTGGGGGTGTTGGTGTCATCTGCACCGGCCATCGCGTCGTCTGCGGCCTTCACCTAACTTCCGTATTTCAGTCAGTTTTGTCGCACCGCTGCCCAGGTGTCGTTACGGTATTTCTCGGGAATATATTCTCCCGTATTTAATAGTGAATGGTAACGTGGTAAAATCCGCCTCGACACTGGCAACGCGCGACATGGGAGACTTCACTAACACGCCACTACACACATGTACTTAGAACTGGGAACTGGAAGAAGTGAAAAAATAATATGGCTTTTCTAGGCTTTAATTACAAAATAGTATTTACAAAAATCTACAAATAACTCTGAGGTAATTCCCACCTCATTTCACTTCACGTGCAAATGTGCCAAAAAACCGCACATACACGTCTACTCTTAAGTCACTTGAATACTAACACTATTTTAATAAAGCAAAGCCAGTCTTGTAAAAAATCACTAGTGCTGTTATATATATAGCACTCTTTACTCACTCATATATATGAAATCACTGTTACATCAGTATAAGAAAAACACATTTAAACATTTAAAATCTTAACTCCTTCCGTTTCTAACTAGGAGTCCTTGTACTAGTCCCAGACGACAGACAAATAAAATAGCACTGCTAGTCGGTTGTACCCGCGGTCACACAAGCATGTACTTTCACTTACTACCAGTAGTGCTCGCATTGCTGACTCCCTGGAACTTTATGTTGGCTATACAGCGACGTCTCTGCACCAAGCTACGTCAGGCTGCGTCACCTGCCTCACCATTCACTAGGGCTCTCCTCCAGGCTCTAGTCTGAACTGAACTCTCTAGCCCTGTCCGACCTCAGAAAGTTGCCGATGTTCGCCAGCGGGCATGGGCTGCGAGGTGGGTGATGACTTCACCCACTCATCCAACGCCGTCACCCACATCTCACCCGCTTCACCCATTGCCGAGCCGGACCAGATCTGCAGACGTCAGCTCGCGCTCCCACGATCGGATAACGCCCAACCAGCAGTCTTGTGCATAAACAAATTGACCAACACCACCTGCACTACTCCTCTCTCTCTATCTCTTCCTCCTCCTTCCTCCAGTTATCTCTTTCTCTCAACCTCTCTTCCTATTCCATCTCCCTATTGCCCACAGCTGTACACAGAATCCATCGAACCCCTACTCTTTCCCCCCTGTCCGCGTTTCATCCTAAACTCACGTCCGGCAGGCGGTGTCACCTGCACACCTGTAACAGCTGTGAGTCTTACACCTGCCCGAGGGGATGCATGTCGGCTTCCCGACATTTCTCCCCCCAAAGATGAAGTCACACGTCCTCGTCGTGAGTTGGGTATGGCGGGGTTCTGTGCACGTCGATGTCTGAGTATGGACTCTAGTCTGCAGCATGTACACCCACAGCCAGTAATGTAACACTTATAAAGGATATATGCGGACAGGAGAACCAGAAAGAGAGCTATCCCAGCATGGACATAGTACCTGAAAAAGATGGAAGAACCGAAGGGTTTGAGAGGTTCAATCAACTGCAACTGACTTTGATATTTAAGGAAGTCATCCAGAAACAGAGGAGTATTGTTAAGCCTAGCCTGGAGCATCTCTTGGATACCCAACTTAATTCTAAAATGATCAGCTATGATGTCAGACAGGGCGAGTTGGAGGTTGAACAAAGCCTCATACATCTTCACTTCATTCTCCAACTCTTAAGGTCTTCAATGAATACAGCCGTATAACACTGTAAGAAATATTGGCTGCCCTCTGTATCTTCAACAGTGCCGCCTGCATATGCGACACGTCTCGGATTGTTGCATTCAACACCTTGGAATGAACATTTAATACTGCCCTCTCCTTCTCTGACATCGTCTCAAGGCTCCCTAATCTAGCATGGATGTCATCAACCTGTTGCTGAGTAGCTGTTCCAAACAAAACATTGGCAAACTGCCCCAATATGTCAATCGCACCCCGTTTTGAGCGACGATTCCATGGATGATCTGACATGAGATAGTCCATATAATTGCTCAAATCCTGATAGCGAGTATCAAATTCAGCTTGAAATGCATGCACAGTAGTCAGTAATGAAGCAACTAGAGCGCTGCCATTATCCATGTGGCGTATATTCCACAATATGGCATCACTCAAGTCGCGAGCAACATGCAAAGGTTGGAACAGCTCCTCCTTATCAAGTACAACTGGAACTACATAGTTATTGCCTGTAATCATCAAACGACCCGCAGGTGAAAACACCAATCCCAAGTTGTCAGGTGTCTCCTCTCGTGGTCCTATCGATTCCGATTGGGATGGACGCACCCAAACCCAAGCAATCATCTGCAAGAGATTTGTAAAACTATAACCACAAGTTCACCTGACTATCATTTATTCACTTAGTAGAAACTACACGTGTCCTGTGTTGTTCTCAGTCACTTCAGTCTGTGTTTCTGTCACACCAGGTGCCTCTGCTTGTGCAGTCTGATACTCAATAGGTCTATCCATACACAACGGGTAGTCCGGGACACTAGAATGTGACTGCAGATCGTATCTACAAGGTGGTGGGAGGTGAGGTGTGGTATGGTGTGAAGGTGAGGGAAGCTGACCTTGACACTCGGTGGTGGGTTGCCGCGAACTCACACTCGCCGAGTTGCCAGTTACACCATTACCTGTAGCCTGACTTACTTGTGCAGGAGGCAAACTAAAGTCAATTACAGGCCCTGGGATACTTTCTCCCTCATTCTCCTCACTTGCACCTTCCCCTTCATCCCCAGTCTCTCCACCTTCATGAATGGGATAAGCCATTCTTGCATTACGATTTTGTTTTTTCGTAACACACTCCTCCTTGACCACCTTCACCCTGTCAGTGTGTAAAGTGGTTACTTTCCCTCCTTGTATAGGACGAACCTTGATAACTACATCATTTACCCGATCAACTACACGATAGGGTCCTGAAAACAAAGGTTGCAATTTCCTTGCCACTCCCCTGGCAGGAACAGTTTTCACGTAGACACGGTCCCCTACCATAAGTGGTTTCATTGCACATCGCTTTGCCCTTCTATTCTCGTTCTCTGTGCTCGCACGATCGAGAAAGTCCTGGCATCTTTCGAAAACCCTTGTTGCCATGGCGGCGAACAAATTAGGTATATCCTCAAGGTTGTATTTCAAAGATGGGTCCTGCACTACATGATAAGGCACCTGTGGGTCCCTGAGAAACAGCAAGAAGTAAGGAGAATCACGGATAGTCCGATTATATCCAGAGTTATAAGCCATCACCGCAACTGGTACCATTCTATGCCAGTGATCAGCGTTCTGATCCACCATAGTTCGTATTATTTGCATAACGGTGCCATTTGCCCTCTCCACCAATCCATTAGAGGATGGGTGATAAGGAGTAATGTTCACATGTTTCATATGCAACAACCGTGCCAATTCCTGAAACACCTTGTTAACAAATTCAGTTCCCCGATCCGTGACTAATTGTTGTGGAGTTCCGTAAATACAAATGACTCGCTCCACAAACACTCTAGCCACCTCTTCGGCAGACTTAGACTTTAATGGTTCCGCGACGAGAAATCGAGTCATCGCATCAATGGAAGTCAAGACATAATAATGCCCTTCCTCTGATCTATTTAGTGGACCAATCAAATCCATGTGACACCTGACCCATGGGGCAGTGACATCGGGGAAACGCAGAAGCAGGCCTGGGGCGTCCCCCGAACGCTTGGAACGTATACACTGGGTACATCGTTTGCAAAATTCCCCGACATCTCTCTCCATCTGAGGCCAGTATGCAAACCTTCTCGCGCGAGTTAAAGTAACCTTGGTTCCACCATGACCAGATAACGGTAAGCAATGGGCAAGTCTAAGTGCAGACTGAACGCTATCTTCTGGGACTACTATTTGGAATACTTCCCCTATGCCAAATGACCGACTCTCCTTCTTATAGAGCAAACCGTCTGGCAACAAATGAAAGCAGTCTAACTTTGCTGGCAATTTTGGTACCTCCGTAGTCTCATTCCGCAAATAACTCTTTAATCTACCCCAAACTGGGTGTGCATCTTGCTGTCGCCTTATCTCAGTGACATCCCAATCTATTGTGTCTATTTCCACAGTGCCTGAACTCACCAGTAATGCAACTTCATCTTCATCACTAAACTGAGTCGTTCTCAACCGGGATAGAGCATCGGCTACGACATTTTGTTGTCCTGGTAAATATTCAACCTTGATGTCGTATTCGGCTACCTGGATTTGCCATCTTGCAATCCTCCCTGAGGCCGCATTTACGTTAAACAACCAAGTAAGAGGTCGATGATCGGTCTGAATCAATATCTCATAACCCAAGATAAGCGGTCTGTTCACTTTCAACCCATAGACAATGCTCAGCGCTTCCTGCTCTATCGTAGCATAGTTCAACTCTGCCTTGTTTAGAGCACGGCTGAAAAAAGTCAATGGCCGAAGGAACCCTTGATCATCTTTCTGTTGCAAAACTCTGCCAATCGCCGTACCGCTGGCGTCCGTAGTCAACACAAAAGGTCTGTCAAAGCGAGGAAAAGCTAGCAATACATCTTCCGCTAATCTTCGTTTAAGCTCACAAAACGCACGGTGTGCCTCCACACTCCACTCCACGCGCTGCTGTGTATTTTTCACCTCTCTTTTCCCACGAGTAAGTTTCGTGAGTGGTGCCGCTATCTGGGAGAAATTTTCCACAAACCGGCGATAATAATTCACTAATCCCAGGAAACTCTGGAGTTCCTTCAAAGTACTAGGAACCGCAATACCTTGGATTGCACCGATTTTCTCTGGCTGAGGGCGTAATCCCTCAGTGGTGATGACATGACCTAAGAAGGATACCTCCTGTTTAAAGAAACTACACTTGGGCAACTTAATAGTTAACTTTGCCCCTTCAAGACGTCCCAAGACCTCATCTAGGTTATGTACATGAGCATCAAACGTCTTCCCATAAATGATAATGTCATCCAGAAAAGTATGGGTTATCTTCCCCGTGAGACCAATCATGACTTCATTAATTATACGCTGGAAAGAAGCCGGCACATCTTTTAATCCAAAAGGAAGGTTACAGTACTCCCAGTGTCCTTCAGGTGATGAAAAGGCTGTAAGAGGCCTAGACTCCTCATCCAAAGATATCTGGTGGTAACCCTGCTTCAGGTCTAAATTACTGAAGTACTTATTCTCACCTAACTGTGAAAGAATATGCTCAATGTTGGGCAAAGGGTAAGGGTCTGTAACTATCTGCTTATTTAAATGTCTAAAATCTAAGCAGATCCGCAAACCACCATCCTTCTTAACTACAGGTACCAGTGGCGAAGAATAAGGTGAACGAGAAGGCCTGATAATCCCCTGTCTACGTAAATCCTCAAGTTGCCTACGTACTTGATCATGCCACTTTGCCGGTATGTGGTATGGGCTACGGTTTACTACCGGTCCATCCGCACATATGTGATGATAGAAGTAGGGTGAGGTCGTAAGCGGGTCCTCGGGAAGTGCAAACACACTTGGGTGTTTCCTTATTAGCCCTTTTAATGCTTCATTTTCTCGGCTTGAAGGAATGGTCATCTGATCTACTTCCGTGTACAGTTTCCGGAATCTATCCTCACTCATTACACTAGTGATCTGATCTCCCTCTGGACTCACTTCCTCCTCCCCCCACCTGACTTCCTCGTAAGGGGACACAGTGCCTACCTTAAATTCTCCATCTATAATTATCCGGTCAGGGGTTAAATTCGCATACGCAACAGTAAAACATGTTCCTTCCCCTGTTCCTCCATTATCCACTGGACTTACAATACCAGGCCATAACACCGCCGCAATCAAACTACCAGTGTTTGGCGTAAACATTCCTACCTCTCACTCACTTAACGCTGTCTTTAACGTTATTGCTCCATATGTATAAGGTTCCAGAATGTCTGTTCCATTCGTGACACACTGACTTGTCACAAAATCCACTTCCTCACTTTCCTCGGATGAGAGAACTATCTCAGTTATCACAAAGGAAGAATTGAACTCTACACGAGAAACACTCCCTCCCTCGGTCACCAAATCAAGTTCCTCCTCCCCGACTTTTATACATAGCGGGTTGGCGGTGATACTTAGGCTGTGTGCGAATATGAAATCAACTCCCAAAATTATGGAAACGGCTGAGGGTAAGTCCCTCACTACCACAAATTCCTGATCATATTTCCTACCACCTAATTCTACCTGGAAATTCACCAATCCCAATATGTCCATTGCATCACTGCTAGCGGACACCAACCCACCGCCTCGATAAGGTCGGAGATCAGTATCAGGCCCTGACGCAATTTCATAGGTCTGTTGGCTGATCAAAGATTTACAAGCTCCTGTATCCAGGAGTATCTCACAATGTAAACTTCCACACACGCCTCTAACCACCGCCAGCTTCGCTACTCCATCAGTCGTTGTGGCAACGACTAAGTTCCCCAACCCGATTCGTCCGGCTTTTTTTTTTTTCTTCCTCGGGTGACTTAGTCCTTTTCCCATTACACTGGTCTGTACTATGCGTAGTACTCTGACATTCCCTGCATCTAGCTACCGACTGTCCAGGATTTTCCACACGGACCGCACAGTGCTCAGCACGATGGCCCGTCATGAAACAACGAAAACATTTAATCCTCCTCCTCTGCTCTTGTGACAAATGATCGTATTTCCCCCGTTGGAGGGGCCTGTCCGCACGACACCGTTTGGCGAAGTGCCCTGGCTTTCCACACCTACGGCATCCATCACTATCACGGGAAGTGGCACCGCGTGAACTCTGCTGAGCGTCCATGCCGCCATTCACATTCGTACGATTTCTCACTCCAGTGTTCGGCTGAACCTTTGGCCTCGGCGATGCACTAACACTGCCTGCACTCGGGTTCACACTAGCTATCGTTCCCTGTCTCCTTTCTTTTAATACATTTTCTTCTGACAGAGGCGAATTCGTCTTCTCTGCCCACCAGTCTCTTCGGAGGCGTGGGTTCGAATCCC
>JAGKTI010022863.1:0-15061 GCA_018397915.1 Birgus latro
AACATCCACTGCCCGACCTTGTATCTCTTTTATAACCCCATCCATATGCAGATTGAACAACCACGGAGACATGACACATCCTTGTTTCAATCCAACCTTCAATTGGAAAAATTCACTCATTTTGCCCTCATACATACTCTTCACTGCCTTCAACAGCTTCCCATCCACTCCATATATTCTTAATACCTTCCACAATCCTTGTCTATCCACACTGTCATATGCTTTCTCCAAATCCATGAAAGCTTCATACAACTTCTTTCCCATCTCTAGAAACTTTTCCACTAAAGATCTACGAATGAATATCTGGTCGACACAACCTCTTCCCTTCCTAAAACCTCTCTGTTCTTCTCCAACTAATTCCTCTGTTATTTCCCTAACTCTGTCAATAAGAATCCTACCATATACTTTTCCTATTACCCTAAGGCAAATGCCCCTGTGATTACCACACACTTCTTTTTCCCCTTTTCCTTTGTACAGGGAAATAATTCTACCAGACTTCCAATCCTCCGGGACTCTACCTTCTTCCCAGGCCAATCTGCACACCTTCCACATCCATTCTATTACTGTCTCTCCCCCATTCTTCAGCATTTCACCACACACTCCATCAATTCCTGGGGCTTTCCCCATTTTAACTTTCTTCATTGCTTCCACCACTTCCATCCTACTGATTTCTTCCTCTCTTCTCACAACCCTCCTTCTCTCAGCCATTCCCCAGCCACTTTTACTTGCATTACTTTCATTCTTCATGTTTAACAATTCATTAAAGTGTTCTCTCCATCTGTTCACTTTTTCTCCTTTCTCCACTAGTAATCTACCATTTTTATCTTTCACACACAAACTAACTTCGTTAGCACCCTGTCTAACTCTTCTTACCTCTTTCCAGAACATTTTCTTACATTTCCTCAACTTTACACTCAAATTCCTTCCAAATTCCTCATCCACCCTCTTCTTACTCTCTCTTACTAATCTTTTCACCTCTCTCCTCCTCTCTACATCTCTACATATAACTCTCTCTTCCGTCTCTCAACTTCTTCGACGCCCCTGTTCCTCATCCATTCATTATATTCTTTTTTCTTTTGTGCCACAGCCTCTCTCACATCTTCAGTCCACCATGCTGTTCCCTGAACCCCCTCTCGTCTTTTCTTCACCCCACACACCATCTCACATGCTGCACAGATTTCTTCTGTGAATATCTTGCACACACCTTCCACGTCCCCCATCTGCTCCAGTCTATATTTACCCAATCCCTCCTCCACTTCGCTTTTATATTCAGTCTTTATTCCATCCTCTTGTAACTTTTCTACCCTCCTTGGAAGAACTGCTTCCTCGTGTCCTTCCCTTCTTCTCTTCCTCCATTTTGTTTGGACCCTGATTCTGACCGCCACCAATTGGTGGTCAGAAAATCCACTCCCCCAACCTTTTAATCCATTTTAATATGGAGTATGTTCATCATTGAAAAAAGTGTTTTTTTTTTACCTAGTCATATTCTACGACTTCATACAAAGAGAACAGAGCAAATTACATGCGTATATCATTATTGGCACCCAAGTTACTGAACTTATAAAACTGCTAATAATTCGTTTCATGGAAACAGTTCTCTGCAGTCAAATTAAAGCTTTGTCCATGTGGTAGGTGGGGGCACTCACCATCCACTCACTCGATGTAGTGCTGCTCTCGGGTGTCTGGCCTTTCATCTCCTGCATCCTTCTTTTCTTCCATCCTCTCCTGTCTTTCTTTCCATCATTCTTTTCTTTGTCTTTCTGCCTACGGGTGACTTTACACTCCCTCTTCTGTCTTTCTTTCCTTCATTCTTTCCTCTTCCTTCTGCCTATGGGTGACTCTACACTGAGTGACAAGCCAAATGGTTTCCTGTTCACCAGGAAACCATTTGCTATGCTGGGTGGTAACCATATAACCAAATTTTGGCGTCTAGTGGTTTAGTGGGTAATTACGGCGCTCCAGTCGGACTGAACCGGTGAAGGTTTATATCCAAGGGATGGTTGGGGTTTGCTGCTCACGTAATACCATTCAGGGATGAGTGAGGCTGGTCACTCTCATCTTAAATGTCAGGACCAACTTGCCTAGCCCCGGGCTCCTACGCTCCTCATGGGGCAATGTAGGATTGGATGATGGATGGATGTATATGCTCCAGTTCAGCATGTTTGGCAGCTACTGAATATAATAATATGAGACTCACATGGCTCGAAATGAATGAGGAACACGATGTTAAAAAAAAAAATAATACAAAAAAATAAATGAGATACTGAGGTTTAAAGGGTACAGTAATAAGTCATTAGTGCGATCATTTTACAGAAAAGTTAAAAATACTTTAATGTTTTCTTAATTATTTCATAGACAATAAATAAGTGGGGGTGGCCATAATCCACCCACTTGGTGTAGCGGTACTCTGTTTTAGGGCAGCTCAACACCGAGTGGCAAGCCAAATGATTTCCTGTAAACCAGGAAATTATTTACAACGCAGGGTGATAACCTTATAACCAACCAACATGAGTTCCCAATGTGATAACGAGTGGGTTGGCAGAGGGTTAGTGCTCCTTCCCGGAAAACAGCTAACTAAAAATACGGACAAGAAGCCTCGGACCAGGACTGGCCCACAGGTGACGGCTAAGGACGGAACAAAGGACATGGTACGGATTGCGACATGGAATGTAAGGGTTATGAATGATGAAGTGAAACAGAGAGAGATTGTCCAGGTGCTTGAGGATGACAAAGTGGATGAATGTGGAATACCTGAGACAAAATGGAGAGGTGAGACTGGGAGAATGGGTGTATGGATGTGGTATATGTGCGGGAGTAGGTGAGAATGAGCGGGCAAAAGCAGGAATATGTATTGCTGTGTGCAAGAGATGGAAGGAAAATATAACAGAGTATGGATCTCGGCTCAAGGATTGCGTGGGTAAGATTGAGAGTTAGACTTCAAATGTGGGCGATTGTGTGTGTGTACGCCAACGCAAGATCGTGCAAGTAGGGTGAAGGAAGAGTTCTGGGAAAATGTTGAAGTGTGCATGAAAAAGTTTTAAAGGAATGAGAGTTTTTAGATCGCAGATATGAATGGAAAAGTAGGGAATGTGAAGATGGATGGAGTTGCTGAACAGTGGAGTGTGCTTGCAGAACTGGATGAGAATGGCAATGCTCTAAGGACATCTGTGCGGGGCGGGGGTTGGTGATAGCCAGTACCCTATTCAGACACAAAATGATCCACAGGTACACGTGGCAAGTGATGAGAATTGTGGGTGGTGAACTGAATGAACGGAAGGCAATGACTGATTATGTGTGTCTGGATGAAAGAATGAGAAGGTATGTAATGGATGCAAGAGCATACAGAGGTTGGGGGAGTGGACTTTCTGACCACCACATGGTGGTGGTTAAAGGTTCAAAAGAAATGGTGGAGTAGGAGAAGGGAAGGACAGGAGGAAGTAGTCCATACAAGGAGGGTAGAAAGGTTGCATGAGGATGGAAAAAAGGCAGATAATAAGAGAGAAGTGGAGAAGCGATTGGATAAATATGATTTGGAGCAGATGGGAGACGTGGAAGGTGTGTGCATAGTATTCACAGAAGAATCTGAGCAGCATGTGAGGTGGTGTGTGGGGGTGATGAGAAGACGAAAGAGTGTGCAAGGAACAGCATGGTGGAATGGAGAGGTAAGGCGAGCTGTGGCGCAAAAGAAGAAAGTATATAGTGTGTGGATGGGAACCAGAGGCATGGAGGATCCTGAGCGACTGAAGAGAGAGTTATATGCAGAGATGAGGAGGGAAGAGAAATGATTAGTAAGAGAGGGGAAGAAGAGAGTGGATGAGGAATTTGGAAGGAATTTGAGTGTAAAGTGAAGGGAATGCAAGAAAAAGTTCTGGAAAGAGGTAAAGTGAGTTAGACAGGGTGATAAAGAAATATGTAGGGGAGTGAAAGATAAAAGTGGTAGATTGCTAGTGAACAAGGGAGTAGATGGAGAGAACACTTTAAAGATCTGTTGAACATCGAGAATGAAGGCAATGTGAGTAAAAGTGGCTAGGGAATGGCTGGGAGAAGGAGGGAGGTGAGAAGAGAGGAAATCAGTAGGATGGGGGTAGTGAAGTAATGAAGAAAGGAATTGGTGAAGTGTGTGGTGAAATGCTGAAGCAGGGGGGAGAGGTAGTAGTTGAATGGATACGGAAGCCGTGCAGATTGGCCTGGAAGGAAGGCAGAGGACTGGAAGTCAGGTATAATTAATCCCCCGTACAAAGGAAAAGGGGAAAAAAAGTGTGTGGTAATCATGGGTGCACTTGTCTTCCTGGTGTAATAGGAAAAATATATGGTAGGATACTTATTGACTGAGTTAGGGAAATAACAGAGGAATTAGTTGGAGAAAAACAGGGTGGTTTTAGTAAGGGAAGTGGTTGTGTAGATCAGATATTTATTCTTAGGTCTTTAATGGCCAACTTTCAATAGAAGGGAAAGAAGTTGTATGCGGCTTTCATGGATTTGGAGAAAGCATATGAGAGAGTGGCTAGACAAAGAATGTGAAAAGTATTAAGAATATATGGAGTAAATGGGAAGTTCCTGAATGCCGTGAAGAGTATGTATGAAGGGGGAAAAGGCTGTAGTGCAAGTGGATAGTGAACTTAGTGAATTTTTCTATTTGAATGGTTGGATTGAAACAGGAATGTGTCATGTCTCCGTGGTTTTCCAGTTTGTATATGGATGGGGTTATAAAAGAGATACAAGGTAGGGCAGTGGATGTTGGAGCAACCCGCATAGGACATTGTTTGGAAACTCCCTGTACTGTTGTTTGCAGATGATACAATATTGTTAAGTGAAGACGATGGGGAACTGGAAGGCTTGGTGAATGAGCTTGGGAGAATGTGTAAGAAACGGAATCTAAAGGTGAATGTAGGGAAGAGTAAAGTTATGGTCTTCGAGGGAAATGAATGCCACTGAATGCATAATGAGGCTGGATGAGAAGTAAATGGAAAATGTGAGTGCATTTAAGTACTTGGGTAGTGTGATGAGTAAGGATCAAAGCTTAGAGAGTGAAGTCCTTGAAAGGGTACAGCAGGGAAGAAAGGTTGCTGGGCCTTTGTAAGCAGTTTTGAGAGGTTATTGTTTCTCTGAAAACAGTGATAAGGAACAGAGAAGTGAGCATGGAAGTAAAAAAGTCGCTCCATGACACTATTGCGATACCAACCTTAACATATGACAGTGAAGCTTGGACCTTTTTGGAAAGACACAAGTCAAGAGTAAGAGCAGTGGAAATGAGTTACCTGACAGAAGCATGTGGAGTTATGTGGAGCGACAGACTGACAAATGAGGAAGTGAAGTAGCGTTCTGGTGTGGATGTGGATGTGATTGAAAGCGTTAGGAGAAATACACTGAGGTGGTTTGGCAATATGGAGAGGATGGAGAGAGAGAGACTATCGAGGAGAGTGCATGCGAGTGAGATGGACGGGGGAGGGGGGGGGGAAGCCGAGAATGAGATGGAGGGATTGAGTGAAGAGGTATATGAGAGAGAGGGGTATGAGCTGGGAGCAGGGCAGTGATATGCGTTGTACAAGGCAATATGGAGGCGTTTGGTTTGTGGTCATCCCTTACGGGATTGAGGCTTCTGGTAACAGAGATAGGTAGATAGAGGATAAGTGAAAGATTTCTTCTGTATATTGGATTCCGCAATTTCTAATAACGAGAATAAGGCGATGGTTTGGGCATAAGAGTGAATGGATAATGAGCGATTGGTGAAAAAGATAACTAGATCTGATGTGAGAGGTGTAAGGCTGAGAGGAAGACCACGAATAGGATGGATGGACAGTGTGAAGAGAGCGTTGGATGCGAGAGGGATGTCTGTTGAGCAAGGAAGAGTGGCTGTGCGTGATAGAAATGAATGGAGAGAAATTGTGAATGAATAAATGATGACGCAGCCTTGAGGGGATATTCTCCCGCATTTTGTCTGATCAGCTGATCAGGCCAGGTGCGAGTAAGGGGATGGGTCCATTATGATGTGGCAGGGGTAAACCAGCTCTGCTGTCGGGGCCTGCTGCGGATGTCACTGATTGCACTGCGCAGTTGACCCTTGTGCGGTGAGGATCTGTCCCTTCTCCCCTTTTGGGCTAAGATGCGAATGAATGTGTTTCAGTGGATGAGTAAATTGGGAGTGTGTCGTTCTGTCTCTGCTACCTTCCTTTCCTTGGGGGAAGCAGCGAAAGGCATATATGGTACTGAAGTTATAAGTTTAGCGAGATCATTTCATTTCTTCTCATGGAAGACTTTACCTTGGCTCAGAACAAAAGTTTTTATGTGGATTTTTCCTTTAACAATGTACAGTTGATACAGAGTACACTGGTTAAACAGCTCGTATGGCTGGGAAGATAAAGTAACAAGGAACACCAATGAGCTAAGAGAAACAAAATAATGGAAACAATAAGGGATATAATAGGGGTTTGAGGGGAAAGAATACTTTGGAGGCGTTTTTGTCAGAATTTCAATGATACTTCTAACGATTGTGGAATATTTCAAGGAAATAAAGCGAAATTGTTTTTCATACAAATACCCGAAAGTATTCTTCAGCTTCTTACCAATATAATGAATTACCGGTACTCTGCATGTGTATATGACTGAGAACTTCATCTGCCTTCTCGCTGTCTTCCATCCTACTCTCCTCTCCTCTCAGTCATCTTCATTTCTCATTTCCCCATTCTCCTGTCCCTTTCCCATTTTACCCTTCACCTGACGAAGCCAGAGGAAGGTGTTGTTGTCACCAGGGTCAACACCAATAAGTGGCGCAGAGATTTCGTATCCGGGCCAGAACTCAGAAAGTATTCACTATTGAGTCATGAAATTTCACGTAGTTATGTGTCTTATAGTAAAATGGTGCCTTTTGATGGGTAGAATGCAATGCCTTAGCTGTTTTTTCCCCCCCCCCCCTTTTATAGTGAAAATGTAAAAATAATATCAAAGAATTCAGTGCCACCTGTGCAATGAGTCTGAAGGACCCAATGGATTTTTCTGTTAATACTTTGCAACTATTACACCCAGGAGGCAGAAATTAAACATGATAAATTGTTATATGAATATCGAACTATGTATGAAGTTTCATGACTGTACCTCTTATGTAATCATAAAAAATAGTAGCCTAAATAAAAAAAAAGGGTCATAATTTCATATCAGCTCATGACTTCATTATTACCGTGGATAAACTTCTTAAATTTTTAAGAGTTATTGTCTTTGTGTTATATGGGGGGGGGGTGAGAGCTGTTATGTTCGGTGTGCAGGGATGTGGGAGATATGTGCATGGTCAGATGGAGGGTTGCAAGAGTGTAGCGTTGCCTATGTTTTCTTTCTCTCTGCACTATGCAAACAGTTTAGAATCAGTATATATATGCTTCTGCCCACCTCTGGTTAAGGAGGCATTAAGTGATTGGTCTGTCTGTCCGTGCATACGTGGATGCATGCATGGGTCCACGCATCCGAAACACTCATGTGGGCCACTATCTTCTGAACACACCGATGGATTTCCTCCAAACTTTTGTCAGTGATGCAGTATGAAGAGATGATGAACTGATCATATCAGTTAGATCAAGGGGTAAAAGGTCAACGTTATATGGGGTCGTTTTCGTTTATCATTGTGGGTGCGATATCTCCTGAACCCGTCAACGGATTTCGACCAAACTTTTCTCAGTGATACAGTATGAAGGAACGATGAACTGATTGGCTCAGGAAGGTCAAGGGGTTAAAGGTCAAGGTTACATGGGTGCGGGTGCGATATCTTCTGAACCTTTCCATGAATTTCGAGGAAACTTTTGTCAGTGATACAGTAAGAAGGAACGATGAGCAGATGAGGTCAGCAAGGTCAAAGGCCAAAGATCAAGATCATATGGGCGTGGGCGCGATATCTCCTTAACCCCTTGATAGATTTCGACCAAACTGTTGTTAATGTTACACTATGAAGTGACGATAAACTGACTAGGTCAGCAAGATCAAGAGGTCAAAGGTCATGGTCATACGAGGTCGACTTAGTTTATCTTCAGCCTAATTTCAACCCACAATGAACCCTGTCATGGAGGTTGTATGGCGAGTCTTTGCGAAAGGCTTGGCGGAGGCATACCGAGCGACGCTTTGTGTAGACAGCTGGAGGCCTGAGTTCTCGGCGTTTCATTATATATGCATTGCACATACAACACATAAAAAGATCCCGCCCACTTTATTCCATTATGAAAATAAATGATCACAGAGAATGAATATCTTTCATCGCAGAACACACAGGAAGCAGCTCGTATCAACCAGTAACCAAAGAAACAGTTCAAATAATATTAACAAAATTATGTTATTCATAATCGTCAAACACTCGAAAATCCACTACAAAAACAAATTATAACTTTACTGCTAAAATTAGGCATTACTTTTTACGAAACGTGCACTTGTTGTGGAATGTTACTGAAATAAATATAGATTGGGTTAATTGTTTTTTTCATTGTGTGTAGGTGTACGCTTGTGTATATGTGTGATAGTGTCTGTGTATGTCTATGCCTCTCTCTCTCTCTCTCTCTCTCTCTCTCTATGTGTGTGTGTGTGTGTGTGTGTGTGTGTGTGTGTGTGTTCATATTGTATTTCATTAGCCGGGGTGGTGTTCGGACAGTCGTTTTTGTCAGCTTAATCCGGATTGCATCTGATTCACAGTCCTTATGGCGGGAGCGTGGTTAATTAATTGGTGTTAGGGAGAGAGAGAGAGAGAGAGAGAGAGAGAGACAGACAGACAGAGACGGAGACAGGGAGACAGACAGACAGACAGAGACAGACAGCATAAAGGTGTTGCAGACATGAACAGAGAACACCGCTGAGAACAAAGTATATGAAACAGAGAGAGAGAGAGAGAGAGAGAGAGAGAGAGAGAGAGAGAGAGAGACGAATGATGATAGAGGCACCGAAGGACAAGAGGACAAGGGGGAACCAGAAAAATAATGACGATAATAACTCAACGATATAGGAAGGGTGAGAAAGAATGGTGCTGGCAAAAATATGGGAGATGGGAGGAGGTGTGATAACTGAGAGAGAGAGAGAGAGAGAGAGAGAGAGGGAGGGGGGATAACTGAGAGAGAGAGAGAGAGAGAGGGAGAGAGAGAGAGAGAGAGAGAGAGAGAGAGAGAGAGAGAGAGAGAGGAAGAAAGAGAGAACTAGAAAACATTCAGAAAGGGCATACCTCCGTCATTGCCATTGTAGGGTCCGGATCAGGGTCCGGATCCGCCCCCCAGATTAAATCATTTCTTGCTTGGCCCATGGCCCACCCATCCACAAAACTTCATTGAAACTCACTGAGAACTTTTGGAGATATCGTGTGGACAAACAAATAAGCAAATAGACAATTTTTTTTTTCATGTGTCTGACACTGGGCATAGGCTTCACAGCCTTTTCCCAAGGCCCAGTAGTCCTCCTGCATACCATACACCTCTACATGTCACCACTTAGGTGCTTTCACCCACCGTCCATATTGAATACATGCTTGGGCTGTCTCATACGGGACTGGTGTATTGGTATTAGCGGGGGAGCTTTTTACGACATGTCGGCGGGTATTTTGGTAGAACAATAAAGTCTCCTTTTGTGAACTTCAAATCCTTAAACTGTTCCCTGCCCCAGCAGGCATTCGAACTTGGGTCCATTAGGACTGCAGGCCACCTCTCTACCGATTCAACCACCGCATCCCCCATACATATGGGCCTGATGGAGTCCCTCCTGTTGTCCTCAAGAACTGCTTACATCCTGCCTAGGTAAACTCTTTCGCTTTAGTCTTTCATCTTGTACCTTTCCTTCTTCCTGGAAGTTTGCTCTCATTCAGCCAGTCCCAAAGAAGGGTGACCATTCCCAACCCTCTAACTATCGTCCAATTGCTTTAACATCCTGTGTCTCAAAAGTTATCGAGTCTATTCTTAACAGAACAGTTTTAAAGCATCTTTCCTATCACAACCTTCTTTCTGATCATCAGTATGGTCCCGTCAGGGACGCTCCACTGGCGATCTTCTCACCTACCTTTCAGACTCCTGGTCATCCTCCTTTCCGGACGTTGGCGAAAGCTTTGCCATTGCACTTGACATCTCAAAGGCTTTCGATCGAGTCTGGTATAAATCTTTAATTTCCAAGCTGCCCTCTTACAGTTTCTACCTTTCTATCTGTGCCTTCATCTCTAGCTTCCTTTCTGGTCGTTCTATAGCTGCTTTTGTAGAGGGCCATCGTTCTTCTCCTAGACCTATCAACGGTGGTGTTCCTCAGGCCTCTGTCCTATCACCTACTCTCTTCCTTTTATGCATCAATGACCTTCTAAGCTGTACATCTTACCCTATCAACTTGTACGCTGATGATTCCATCCTTCACCTTTCCATTCGGTTCTTGCAACGTTCATCTCAGTAGTTACATCAACAAACAAGGGATGAGGCTGTAGCACACCTAATGTCTGACTTGGCTCGTATCACTGACTGGGGTAGAAGTAATCTAGTTGTTTTTAATGTGTCAACAACTCAGTTTTTACACCTATCAACCCGACAAAATCTTCCACAGGAGTACCCACTAATGTTTAATAATATCCAGCTCAATCCTGCATTATCCTTGAACATGCTTGGGGTTTCATTCACTCGGGACTTATCTTGGAAAGATCATATTGCATCTCTTGTATAATCTGCTTCCAAGAGATTAGGTGTGCTAAACCGACTCCGTCCCTTCTTTACCCCTGCACAGTTGTTGACTTTATACACGGGTTTTATTCGCCCCTGCGTAGAGTACAACTCTCATGTGTGGGGAGGCTCCTCACATGCAGCTCTTCTGAGTAGGATTGAGTCAAAGGCTTTTCGTCTCATTAACTCTCCTCCTCTTACTGGCTCCCTTCAGCCTCTCTCTTCGCCGCACTGTTGCATCTTTATCTCATTTCTATTGCTACTTCAATGGTCACTGTTCCTCTGAACTGTCTGCTTGCTTTCCTCCACCTCTACGACGGATGCGTAGCACCCGTCTAGCAACAAACTCTCATCCCTTTTCTGTCCAGCTCTCTAGGGCAAGAGTTAACCGTTACTCCCAGTCCTTCATTTATGCAACTGGTCAACTCTGGAACTGTCTTCCTCTGTCCATATTTCCTACTTCCTATGATCTCCAGTCTTTCAAACGCAGTGTGTCCAGGCATCTCGAATTGAACGGATCTTGAATTTGGCTCTCTTTTGTATTGTTTTTGCTTTTTCTTGGAAGGAACAGTATGCAGGCCTGTGGCCTTTGGTTCCTTCTTGCTTGCAAAAAAAAAAAAAAATATTTATCACCAAAAAATATTGTCTGCTTAAGAAAGAAAAAAAAAAGAAAAACGACCATCTACCGGTCCACTGTGTTAGTTGTGGGAGCTGTTTGTAGTTGTGATGGTAGACGCTGTAGTTATGGTGGTTTTGGTTAAATTTGTAGTTGTAGTGGTTATGGTGGTAGCCATGGTAGAAGTTTTGGTTATTGTTGTGGCAAATGTTATGGTACCATCGTGATGGCCGTGGTAGTGGTTTTGGTAGTTGTGGTGGTAGTTGTGGTTATGGTGGTATTTGTCCTGGAAGTCATCGTGATAACCGTGATAATAGCTTTGGTAGTTGTGGTGGTAGCTGTGATTATGTGGTAGGTGTGGTTGTTATTGGTACTAATAATCATGGTCGGGATATACTTCTGGTACTCTTGTCCGTCTAACGTCGGGCGATTTATTCTGGTGAAAATGAGTATATGCGATTGAGAGTGTTAATAATTGTTCCATTAATTGTCCATTGGTCAGAAGAATGTAGTACTTAGTGCCAGCTAACACCAGACGATTTTTTTTTTTTTTTTTGCTACGAGTAAGTCTTTGCAACTTGATGTTAACAACTTCAGCCCAACGTTTTGCTTCTCGCTGAAGTCACCCCACCACCCGACGATTTATTCTGCAATGTTATTCATCTCTTTCAGAAAAAAAAATCAACAGTTTCAGTCTAAAGACGTCACTTATACCTTTATTCTTGCTAACTCTTCTCAGTGATACTCAGTTTAGAACAGTTTTGCTGTTGTTGTTGTTGTTGTTGTTGTTGTTGAAGCGCGAGATACAGCCTTCATTAACCCCTTCACTACATGGGGATATCCAAAGCTAATAATAAATAAGTAAATAATAATAAACAGGGAAGAGCAAGAACACAGCAAAAAAGCATCGTTGTAGTGAAGGGACTAACTGAGACTATGTTTGACCATTGCAGTTGATAAAGTCTCTCTTAGGCCAAATAAAATCCTTTGGTGATCGCATGTATATACCAAAAACGTCGCTTCCTTAGAGAACCAAAAAAGGGGTCTTTACTAGCGCAGTGTAATTTAAATGGAGCAAGAAAAAGCCTATACACATAGCTACAGCAATAGTTAACGAGCTTATTGAGAACTTCACATTAATAATATGAAAGGAAAGCATTCCGGAGCCGAATGCAAATCGCCAATATGCTGTTTGTCATGTTACAAGCACGGCCCCCCCAGAGGGGACCAAGGGGGGGTGTGTGGGTCGGCGCCACCCCTGGGGGGCTGGTGGGTGCCTCCCCCGGGGGAACGGGGGGGGGGGATGCGGAGATTTTGGCCATATCTTGATACCCTGAAGATTTCATGTTGATAGCTCAAGCCGTTCATGAGATATAATGGGAACACACACACACACACACACACACACACACACTGAGACGGACAGAAACATTATCGCTGCGCCTTGGTAAAGGCCGAGCGAAAATAAGAGAGATCATTATCTGTCTTTGTCTTCATGTGAGTCAAAGTTAGCTCAGTGATCATCTGACATAAGCTGGAAGGGAATGACAGCGCTGCTTTGACCATGAGGGTTACCGGTTGCAATAATGACTCTTTCAGCCTCCTAATTCCTTCATATAAGTACATATACCCTATCCTCCTATCCTGCCTTATCTTGCTTCCCTACCCTACCTTACCCTGCCTGGTCACCCTACCGTCCCTATTTTCCCTACCTTACCTTACCCTGCCTCCCTGTCTTACTCTACCTCTCCTTCCTACCCTACCCTACTCTCCCTCCCTACCTTACCCTCCCTACCTTGACTCCCTATCCTATCCTGCCCTACCTTGTCTCCCTGCTTTACTCTACCTTGCTTCCCTACTGTCTACCTTGCCTTGCCTTCCTACCTTACCCTAGCCTCACTCCCTGCCCTACCCTACCCTACCTTGCCCCTCTACCCTACCCTACCCTGCCTCTCTACTCTCCACTACACTTCCTCCCTACTCTGCCTTTCTACCTTATCCCACACTTTCTCCCTCCCCTACTCTACTTCTTTTACCTTACCTTACCCTACCCTACCCTACCCTACCTTTCCAACTTTGGCGTGAATAAAAACAGTAAAGGTGTTTCGGCCCTGAGAACGATAATTATGAAAGTATTACAAAGTTCCTTCCTCTGCTATTTCTCGAGTGAATAAAATCCTTTGGCGTAAGCTGGAATTCAGTACCATGAATTTCTTACTAAGAGAGAGAGAGAGAGAGAGAGAGAGAGAGAGAGAGAGAGAGAGAGATTGTTGTCAGCATCACAGCTCTCATGATGCTGACTAAAATCGTCTAGCGTAAGCGTGCGTTGAATATTAAAGTTCTTCCTATCTTTTCACGGTTAATCGTGACACTTAACACTCAGGATTCTATCCTCACTCTCAGCTGAACAAAAATCACCTGACGTTTGTTGATATAGGATTTTAAGGTTCATAGAGTCAGTACTGGCTTTCTCAGGCTACATTGACTCACTCTTAATTCAATATAATCGATTGGAGTTAGCTGGAACAGGAAGTTAGAGTTATTTCGACCATGAGAAGATTATAACGCCATACTCCCAAATATACTAGTAAGGAAGAGGTGCTTGAGTACCTGCTTAACTCGTTGAAGCAGATGTCAAGTTATTCATTATATTTTTATCAGTCTTGCGGAGCAGGATGGCATAATTTTCGGCACCTCGCCCTATACCGTTGTGCGAGATTCAGCCTGTGTGTGTGTGTGTGTGTGTGTGTGTGTGTGCCTTACCTCTTGTGTTATTTGTTGAATTTGAATGAAACTATGCAATTAATATTTTTTAAATTTTACCCGGTCTTCTATAATATATAATTTTACAGCAATGGTTTTTCCTGAGGGTCAGCCCCTCCGCCAAATTACAAATTCTCAGAAATAATGAGACCACGTATGGTTTGATATCTTAGTACGAGTACATGTTGTACATTGATCTCTCATCCGTAAGCAATGTTTGGGGAGCGTTACCCCGCCCAGTGACTCTTGTGAGGGTCAGCCCCATCTCAAAAACGAAAGCGATCAGAAATGATGGAAAGTGAGCACACAGAGTTCAGCGAAACTTCTCAGGTTACTTCGTCTGGTTCCTTGATAAAATCTTCCACGGTTTAACATTTTCCACCATAGAGGGCCAGCTCTCCTCCAAAATTTTTTAAGGATGCAATATAGGGGAAGGTGGGCAGATATCGCCCTCACTGTATGCCCGTTATGTATATGCCCCCTCCCCCCCCACTGTATCCTAGAACTGCAGAGTAAGCAGCGTTCCCAGGCTCAACACCAACCAATGCCATTTGTTTTGGCAATCGAGGGCTAACACCTACTGAGGCTACACCTATATCTCCGTGCTCCACAATTAAAGGCCGTAAATAGCTACTCCAGGACTTTCCTTCGATCATCAAGAGAGGGATGTTACAAGAGAGTGTTTTTGAGAATTCTGTTCTGTTATTTACACTTCTGTCAACAGCTCCCTGTTCAGTCACAACTCTTATCATCTCGCAATAGAAGGCATTCCTTAATGCAAGGGTTTCAACTTCCATATTTTCCACCTATGTGCATAGGTACTCTTCTTCACCACCTGTTCCTTAAGCACCATTCCACGTATCAGTAATCTGTGTTGCTGAACACACTCTTAGCTCCCTATAACTTTAACATCCCTCAGCCACCTTCTATCAGTCCTCCTGACCAGGAAATAGTCAGTCTGAATTCTGTTTCCCTCAGGCTCATCATTATACAATCAACCACTCTCTCATTTCCGAAATTTGCGTGTTGCACACAA
>JAGKTI010022864.1:0-15061 GCA_018397915.1 Birgus latro
CTCTGGCAACGAAGAATGAGAAGCATCGCCCGATTTTGTACCATTACAAGTGGTCGGAGCTGGTCTGGGGCGACAAGAGAGAGAGGGATAGCATGATAATCAAGAAGGGAGCGAATATTTAACAGGTTAAATGATCGAGCAATGAGGACGCTAATTCCATGCGAGTTACCCATTAATATATCACAGATAATAGCAAAATTATTAAGAGAAAACCATTTACTTTAAATGGCTAACTAAACCTTGGGTAAGGATAAGGATTTGGTACTCAAAATTGCGCGTAGGGTTAGGCCACTTGAAAATATTCGTGTTTCTGGGAGTGCATGATTTAATGAGATTGTAGACAGACATGGAATAACTTAAACTGGCTTTGAATGACTAGGAATGTCCTGGAATGGTTTGGAGTGACTAAAGGGTCTGAAATAATTGTAATAGTGTGGAATGAAATAAAATGGCCTGCAGTGACTTAGAATGGTCTGGAATGACTCGAAATGATCTGGAATGACCAATCACCTCCAGAGGATTTACTTCAGCTTCGGGAGAGATCTCTAGTGAAGATGGCAATAAAAACATCATCATTCACCCTCTCAGTTAGGTGACATCTTTATTTCATTAAACCCTTTAGTAACAGATTGTATTTTCTATCTACCTTTGTTCTCCTGTTAGCGTCTCTATATCCACGGACACTATCGTCCTTATCTCAACATCAGCTTCGGCTCGACTATTGGTTTGGGGCCTTTCCCCTTTTGTCCTATATACACATGCTTTCATGCACTGTTCTGTAATTTGAAATCGTATTCTGTAGGTCAAATGATAAATTGTGCTTTTCATGTGGAGCAGTGATCATAAGCATTTCATGGAATAAGCAGATTTTATTATCTCCTCATCGGCAGATATTCTGCTGTCCATTATAGTACCTTTTGATACCACTGTAATTGTGTTTTGTGCCAGATTATAACAATTTATCGACATATTTTATCTGTGCCGTAATTAATTACAACCCGATTAATCCACATTCTTTATTTAAATGCATTTTGAGACATAAATATTACATCTAAACTCTATGACATTGAGCAATTATTACAGAGATCAGTTTGGTACCTTTAGAATACATTGCCAGACTCTCCATGCATTATGTACAAAGCCTTAGCGCACTCTAACTTCATTTAACTAACAAACTTTTTTTTTTTTACGTCCATGAATAAGAGGTCATTGTTTTCTTTTATACCATGCATTCCGATGTGGTGCTGGAGAGACGCCTTCAGTTCGTGGCACCGATATGACTGGGAGGCTCCACTGCCCGGTTACACTTCCTCCCTCTTTGTCCCCCGAAAGGAGGAGGATGAGTTGCTGGACAAGGGCAACTTCAACCTGAAGTTCATTGTTTCATATGAACCTGGGGCCACAACAAGAGCAGTAATCCAATGACCTATTCCGTATTTCTTGCTTGCTACCTTCAGACGATTTTATTCAGAACAGGGGAGGGTCTTCGAACTTTAGGGCTTAGATATAACCTTCATTAACCACTCACTGTTAGAGGTCTTTCCATAGATGAAATCGCCTGGTGACGTCCTGAGCAAAATGAAAAATACGTCATCGGAGTGAAGTAGTTAACCCATTTCACATCTTATCTGTAGTGAATTTTCCTTGCTGCCAGACAGGAAGAATTAAGCAAGCTCATCACCAGAGTGAAAGGGTTAAGCCGGAGTGCAATCTCCAAAAGCAGTCTACGAAGTGCAAGAATGGGCACCAGGGAATTAAAATATATATATATATCTACCTAGTGTGAAAATCGACACCGGGGAAAGGAATTTTGCTGCTGTGGAGATTTTTCTGTTGTTCCACCATTCGTTTACAGTGGGGCAGAGCTTCCCTCTCTTTACATGTTGCAGTATATACATTCTAAAAAAAATCCTCCGCCCAGTACCAAAATCAACACCAACGAAAAGTATTTATGTGGCGGTGTTGCTGTCGTTCCGCCGTTTCCGTACGCCCTGGCCCCGCTTCCCCGCACCTGGCTCCTGCTGCTCACTCTGGTACCAAACCTGCTGGCGCGCACACCCTGGGGCTCTGGCTCTTCTATGGCTGGGTACTGTGTGATTTGGTCTGGCTCCTCTCCAGACTCCTGCTTCGTCAGGGACAGGATGCTCATGAACTCTTGCGCTAGAGGAGGGCTGTTGACTCTGAGGGGGGAAATATAAAGTGTGTTTTGTTGTGACATGAAGGACAAATGCTATATTCCGTTCACATTAATTAGGTGTAAAAATTGCCATCTCTCAGTCTTTAATATTGAGCTGCAACATGAGATTAGCACTAGAATACGGTGCTAGTCACGAATAAGTTCTATGGGAAGGATTTTAGGTCGTACTTCTGTCATATTCTGCCTCTTCACTTAAGGAACGGAAAATAAGCTGTTTAAGTACAAATATCACAATAAACTACAATACATAAAAAGCACTAACACTCTTCTCCCAAGATGCATTCGCTCAGGCACATGGACGAAGTTTGTTTCCCCCTTGTTCACCTAGCTGAGATTTGCCGTCCATTGCAGGTTGTATTCATATGAGAAGTTCGGGACTTAGCAAAAACTGATTGTCTGCCTTAATGATCCTCGTGTAGTCGATAGGAATTAATGTAAGCCTTTGTCCTCTCACCCACCTCTCTCTGACCGTCCCCTACTAGCCGTACCACCCACCTGAGCGTGATTGTGCGAGAGGTGTAGTGTACGGGGCGTGGGTTGGCGCTGATGGTGGCGTTGGTGGGGTCGCGTAGTGTCCTTAACGCTGCAACCTGCTCCTGCGACACCTCACCCACCTGAGATACAGACACACTTCACGCCATTACCAGCTTGTATTCTTACACCTGATACATAGGCCCATCTTGTACTCTTATTAGCTTGCATTTATACACCTAAGACACAAACACATCTTACACTATTACTATCCTCTATTGTTACATCTCCCATACCTGACGTACATTGTGTCATAATATTACAGTTTCCAACCTCATAACTGTCTCGTCGAATTTCATGCAAGCGCGACTTTGTATTCAAAATGAGAGTGGCGCAGTTCCGTCAAGTGAATACAGACTATAGCTCATGTCGTGTCTGCCTTCCTCACCTTTCGCAAAACAATCCAGGTGGCAGGGGCGTTGCAGGGCCCCCCAGGGAGGGTGCCGCGGTACTCGTAGTAGGACGACGCGCTGCCCATCAGACCAGGCACGTCAGGGGACCGCACCGTGGCATGCGACCCGGCATCCTGAACCTGACTTAGCACCATCAGTAGAGTATATAGTAGGCTAATCATCCATCACCATCACCATCCATCATCCATCACCATCACCATCCATCACCATCATCATCCATCACCATCCATCACCATCATCCATTATCATCATCATCCATCATCCATTATCATCATTCAGCATATCATCATGCATCATATCATTATCCATCATCATCACAGTACAGTTTCATCGTCATCACCATTATCACAGTACAATTTCATCACCATCATCATCATCATCATCATCATTATATTAGTAATGGTCGTCAACATCATAATTGTCGAAATAATTATCATGCGAACTTTTTCCCGCTGAAGAATGATGTGCTGCTGATGTTTTGTGATTTGCATACAGAGAATAAATACTGTTACATAACACATCATTCACTCAAACACTGATATTGGACATCCATTAAAACATCCCTCACGAAATAATTTTTGTAGCATTTGACAGTTTTTCATCCACACTTTACATAATATCTCCCTGTTGATTTTGTGAAACTTAAAAAAAAAAAACCTAGAAGCAGCTTAGTTACAAGAGAGAAAATAGGAAAGGAGAGTACACAATCTAAGAATGTCTTAATTAGTACCGTATAATAATAATGATGATAATGGTGAATGATAATGAAGTTGGGAGAGGCCAGTGATGTTAAGTACAGCAATTATCACCTGCCCATATCTCTCGTGTCGTATGGCGTTGATGATAGAGTGGAGGTAATGATTATCTCCGCCTCCCTCCTCCTCTAGCCACTCCAAACTCCCCCTTATTCCCACAGGCTCCTGCAAGATTACGAGAAGTACGTATTAACACTTTCAGCCCGATATCACAGTTTTCATTTCGATCAAACCATCACCGGACAATTTTGTGTCTGATTTTATTTGACCGTTGTAGTGAAGGGATCAGCTAGAGGTCCCACTAACCCGTCCACTTCAACAGGTGTTTTTCAGGCTGAATAAAATCGTCTAAAAAGTAGCAGTTACATATTTTTAAAACACGTCACCGGGCAGAATGACTTGGCCACTATAATGATTCATTTTCTATTGTGCTCTTGCTATCCACAGATGATTTTCATTCAGCTCGAGAGATACTTTTGGAACTAGAAAGGTTAGTTATAGCCTTCATTAACCCCTTCAGTACTGTGGCGTTCAAAGCGGAAGAGAATCGTCTGATATTAACGAGAATATATTAGGGAAATACGTGATCGGACTGAAGGGGTGAACACCTTATATTTTTTTTTTCTCTCCAGACGATTTTATTAAGATTACCAAATAATTTTTGAACTGGAGGGTATGGCTTTAACCTTCATTAATCCCTTCAGCCTGATTACGTCCTCTTTTATTCTTGCTAATGCCGGACGATTTAAGTCAATTTGTTAACACCCATGACTGTTGGGATTATGCAAGAGTAAAACAAATATCGCAACCAAGTAGTTAGCTTTATTGCTACTATGCTGGAAGTTAGATAGCAACGGTAATAATTTTTCACTAACTCCTGACTGTATCATTCATTAGGGAGAGGCCCTGCGTCGTCAAAAGATTAAAAACAGCCTGCCCTTTGCTTATATATTTTGGTTATCTCTAGTTTAAGTTATGGACGTACTAGAGGATAATACCACACCTACCTGGAAGAGCTTTGCTACCACCACTACCCCGTCAGGCCTTGAGAGAGCTTCCTGGAGACTGTGGTATTTGGCGTTGTAGTGGACCAGCTGCAACTCAAGGGGGAAACTGAACCCGGCCAGGTGGTGCTCGGAGCCCCACCGCAGCACTATTTCCCCCAGGTAGTGCCGCCCCGTCAGGTTGCCGCCCACAAGCTCCCACTCCGGTGCAAGACTTGGGTATCTCACCTGCGCACACAGACACAGCTTCTCCAGGAGTGGTTTATAGATTACTAAGTCTGTAGAATAGTTTAGTTACTTGTTAAGGTACAAGTTAACTGATGGCTTAACCCCTTGGCTGCTAAATATTGCCTCATCATTTTTGGCTGGATGACGTTCAAGGGATTTTATTCAGCTATAAGAAAACAGTCAACGAAAAGATTACAAGCTGATTCTAAACATTTTGGTTAAGACATCAGTTTTGTACTTTATTCATTTAACACTGAGTGACCTACTTCACCTCAGATGAAACCTGGCGCAATAAAATGTTTTTAAAATAGTAGGAGAGGGATTTGTCATCGTTTTGAATTAAGTGAAATTCATTTTACCCTAAGAACATGACCGTCGTTGACCACGTTGACTGAGCGACAATCACTGAGTCGTCTCCATGCAAGGCGTGGAGCAGCCACCACCTGAGTGTGTCGCAGGTGGAGGTCCAGAGGAGACTCAAGAAGGCACTCGCCCCCCTCACCCACAGTCTCCTCCCCTTCCAGGACTGTCTCCTCCATCTCCACCACAGTCTGGCCACCGTCCTTTGCCTCAGCCTCAACCATGACTACTGGTGGGAACTCCAGACACACTTCCTCATCCGCTTTCTTCTTCTCCCTATCACCATGGTCATCGTCATCATCCTTCGCGTCCCTGGCGCTGCAGGTTATGGCATGCTCAGCCAGGTCCCCGCTTTCAGAAAAATAAATAATAGATAGGTTAAGTGAAGTAGAATAAAATAAAATAAGTCAAAAGCACACTTTCAATTACTTGACAAATTACAAACATATACGGTAAGTAACCTACAGAATTTTTTACACATTACTTTGACCTAAACCTCTGAATCCTTTCCTCATGCCATCTGAAAAAAGAACGACTCACATTACCCCCTTCGAGGTGTCGAGGTCCGTGGCAAGGCTACCGTGGTCCAGTACATTTAAGGGTACATGACCAGTCTACTCTCTTTGGTGGCCTAACATGATCGAAAAATCTCCTGTCAATTTGTGGGAATCAAAATAAGTCCTTCACTCCAGAAAACAGAGTATTCCTGCACCTGTAGTAAACTGTCCTACTTCCAAGAGGCTGAGTTGGTCTGAAGTTGTCGGAGAGAGAGACACCGTCTGAACCCTCCTGGTGTGTGTTGTCCTCGTGTGTGGTGTCCCGGGGAGCCACCAGACCCCTCAGCCCTTGTAGGAACTTCGCAGGCGCCACCACAGGAGTCTCCAGCACCGTCCACAGCACATTTTCGGTGCACGGGGGCGTTGTCAGGGACCCCTCGTATCTGCAGGAGGCATCAATCACATTGCTAACTGTCGGACAATGGGTTTGGAGACTTAGTAACACCCTTACCTTGGCGATTTATTCCGTAATCTACATTATAGTTCATTATTCTCAGTTTCTCATATAAGTTATTAATAATTTACCCAAGTGTATCCATACAAACCATGAAGTGTATTTCTTTAAAAAAGTAAATAAATACATTTGTTGGCCATTAACACTCTGCCTTGGATGCCTTAATATAAATAATCACCCCAGCTCTTTTTCATACCAGGATCTACAGTTTCCCAGACGAAAGTACTCCAGCCTACACAGGCAATGCTTTGCCCTTAAAGATATGAGCATCAGCCCCATCCCCCCAAAAAATCAAGAGACCAGATCACAGTCTTGGGGAATTTGGTGAGGGGGAATATTAAGACTTTTTTTTTTTTTACATAGAGCTTTTTGATATGATACGAAAAATCAGAAACTGCACTCACTGCGATACCCTTCAGAGGTTTGAGTAATGACCGTTACGTATATCGAATGACCAAAACACCTCGTCAAAATGGTTAATGGCTCACCTGTAGAATGTGTCCACGTCTCCGGGCAGCAGCTGACGGAGGTTGACGAGAGTGTGGGCGTGTTGGGTGGTGGAGGAGGTTGGTGTGAGGGAGGAGAGCCAGCGGTGTGGGTCACTGATGGGAGCAGAGTCCTCGGCTACAGTGTCATCCGTCTCCTCTGAGTTGCTGTTGAGGGAGTTACTAGTTACGGCCGCAGTGAGGAAAGCTACTGTCATTGTCGACCCAAACCTTATCTCTCACTTTTTTAGTTGTCAAAATGGAAATGTCTGCGCTCTAAACAACGAAAAATACAAATCATATCATTGTACAGTATTTTAGTGAAGTTCTCTTGACAAGCCGTTTTTTTTTTTTTAAGAACACCTCAAAAGTGGCTCTTCTTGGATTTACAAATCGGGATATAATGATGTCTCCTATGCAAAAATTATTTCAAGGGCTATAACGTGTACTTAACAGTATGGAAGGGACACTTATGTAGCAGTGCATTTACTTCAGGGGAGCATAACGTGTATAGGGTCAACTCACCTCCCGTCCGTGTGGGTCTGGCGTGTGTCCTTAGTGAGCCACACCCCTACCACCGCCAGACCGTCCTCGTGCTTCAGTGCCTCACCCACATTACCGTACCTGCACCACACACACATATGTTTCTTTAAGTACGAGGCATTTGAAAACATAACGAGGACAATAACTGGAAGTCTTCATGTGAAGGCAGTAATAAAAAATAAAAGTCCTCGGAGAGAAGCGGTTAACATTCTCTGGTAAGTTATGTATAGGGTTGTCCATATATTATGCATCCCAGTTCTCGTGATGGCTTAGCATTACCAAAGTCTGCTCTGCATCATAATATACCTCCATAGCCCTTTTCAAGCTTTATAGTGTCGAAGTCTATTGATGACATGTTGATTAGTAACTTCACGAAACAGCGCTCCTCATACCAATATATTCAACCGTCCCCGCATGTGCAATGTACACGGACCATTCTGTATGTCCGTCACTCACTCCTCCTTGACGTGAACCAGGTGCATCTCCCCGGCGAAGGCACACCCGTCCAGGAGGTGCTCTGACCCCCGCTGGCTGACGGCACCCCAGTGGAAGTGGAAGGCGTCCAGAAGGTAGTCTGCGGGTAGTCCTCCTCCAGACACCCTGGGACGCTGGTCGAGGGAAAGGTCCGAGGGTAGCCGTACGTTGAGGTTGTGGCCATTGTTCTCTAGGGAGGTGTTGATGAGCTGGAGGAGGATGTAGAAAAGTTGGAATTAATAGAGAGAGAGAGAGAGAGAGTATTTACCAGTCAGCACAAGCCCAACACTGGAATGGCTTCGCTAAAGGCAAGTAAGCATAAAGTGGGCCATTGCTCCCAAACATTACCCCGTAGTTGTAGAATACTAGTGGTGGCGGTGTGAAGCTTGTGAGGGTGGTGGGGAAGTCAATGGGTGACTGTCGCTGCCCTCCACAATGCGGGTCCCTCAGTGGCCACGTCCCAACATCCTCGTATCTCCACTCTGTCCCACCCGTCTCTCTGAAGTACACGTCATCACTAGCGTCGGTAAAGGTTAGTTTTATTTTGTTACGTTCATATATTGTCTTTCGCACGCACTCACGCATGCACGCACTCACTCATGTGCGCCCTCACGCATGTACGTACGCGCGCTTGCACTCACTCACGCATGCACGTACGTACAGACTCACGCACTCACTCACGCGTGCACGCAGGCTTACATATGCACGCACAGACTCACGCATGCACCCACTCACGCATGCGCACACTATCACCAGCACCGGTCACGATTGTGGCCTTATGCCTAAGCCTCAAATCGCGATGGGGTAGGCATACCCACACTCAGTGACAATAATTTAAATTATCAGCACGCAGCGAGAACGTAACGTATCTGGCCTCCCCATAAAGTTGCTGACCGCACTCCAGGGTGCACACTGATCTAATCTAATAACCGTAGACTTTTCATTATCCGTAAAAAAAATGGGAGAATTGTCCAGATCATCTTTATGTAAGTTTTAAGCATACGACTCTGTTTAATTAGTTTCACTTGTTTTTGTTATATTTTTCGTACTTGTTTGTATTGATGCCAGTATAATTTTTCGTTTTAGTGTGCGCTAACGATTTTACGTCTTCGTCATTAAGCTAATCCTCCTCAGGAGGGCAGGGCTTTTAGAAAGAGGGAAACTGCTGTGTAAAAAAACACTGGAAGCAGGAAATTATACCTGAATCGGTTTTGAAAAAAGGAAAGAAAGCTACAAAAAAAAAAAAATACCTGATTTAACCTAATACTAAGATAATACTTAAAACTTCATGTTATGTAATATAAAATGAATACAAAACTACTTCCATGGGGTGATTAAGGTCAATTGTTAGCATAAAGTAGCTCAGGGAAGAGGAACTGATCACCCTTGCCTGGATTGGGTAGCCTGCTTGGAGACCGTACGCTCCAGATGGGACAATAAAGGGCCTCATGAAAAACACCTTCTGATGAAATGAAAAAAACGTGACAGCAACTAAAACTAACATTTATTCCATCATCCCCTTATAGAGAGGAAAAAAAAATGCAAGTACTAATCATACTTCAGGGGGATCTTAACCCAAACCTGTAGCTGTCTTGGCACCCACCTGGCCCCCGCACAGAGCATCAGCGCCAGCGCCAGCAACATTCCTGTATGCACGATCTTGCCACTGTACTCACACCACCACCACCACAACTGTCCTGCTGTTCTCCCTCACAAAATGCTGCCTCACACTGGCCTTCGGGCTGTTGATGATGTTTGTATCTGTTGGGGTATAACTATGATTTCCAGGATCCCTCTCAAGTGGAAGAAAATCGTCTGCTATTATCCTGAATGTTATTCCCAGGTGCACCAGTAGCAAAGAAAGGGTTAATAGAGATGCATGTTGAAGCCTTCGGGTGCGTTCACACTGAGGCTGGAACCGGCTATGTTCTGACGCAAAATGTCCAAAACCGTAGGCGGCATGAAAACCGAGAAAAAGAACAATTTCACAGGCCCAAGTTCTGGAAGCACCGTTTCTTAGTATCAGAGGTAATATAGATGACGGTGCGAAATTGAATGCTCAAAATATGACCTAAGTAGCATACTGTATACGTTCTTTGTCCAATTTCTCTCCTGACCTACAAGATCAGACAATTTGGGTATGGGGAAAAAAAAAACCTTCCGGCCTCAGTGTGATCGCACCCTTAGACAACTAGGGTATCTCAGCTGGAACTGGCCTGAATAAAGTATCCAAATGCAACAGCGAAAGGACTAGCCTTCTCATGGTCGAGACAACTCTTACTCTATTGCAGTTAACGCCAAACGATTTTAATTTGGCCGAGAGGGAGTAACAGAACTGGGTATGTCAGGTTCTGCGCGTAACAATTTAATGCTTATTTTACGAACTAAGATATAAGAAATTATAAACACTAGAATATGCAGGGGTAATATGCAGAACAAAAAAATCTGTAGAGAATCTTAACCCCTTCAATCTGATGATTTTTCACTATTCTTGCTACTGACAGACGATTATATTAAGATTAGGAGGGACTTTCCGGACTTCAGGAATTAGATGCAGCCTCCATTATCTATTTCATGGTATGGATGTTCTTGCAAGCTGGATAATAGCGCCGCGAGGTAACAAGAAAATAAAAAGACAGGATGAGATAAGTTAACTGTTACTGCAGTGCATTTGTTTTAACCTGACAAAGGTCCCAAACCTCTTTCAGCTCAGTTAATGGTCAGGTGCTGTCAGATTGGAGGGATGATTAATAACCAAGGAAATTTATTCTTTCCTCATAACTAATGCTCATCGAATTTCATGCTACCACAACACGGTATTCTAGTTATGTGAAAGTCTCAGTTCCATCAAGGCCCGTATTCTCGTCGGTTGAGGAAGCTCCCTAACACCTTTTCCTGGGTGATTTATTTTGCTTATTACTCCTTACTGCCCTTCACCGTGTTACATAAATCACTATTATCGTAATACTATGCGTAGGTAACGTACAAAAGGATATTAACCAGCCATATCCAAAAATAAGTCGACAAGGAAGAGTGGTAGGGAGCGTCCTTACCCGGTGAGAATTCGAGCCTATGTGATAAATCGACTACTTACCTCCTAACCTTACGACACGTGGGATTGCTAAAAGAACCCAGTACACCCAGATGTCATGTTTAGGCGTTAACAATTTTCACCGTCACGCGAATGTGCGCTCTTGGTTATCGCGAGTGTGCTATGTTTATGCGACGGTACTTGGATATGTGTTTGTTGGTTCTGTGTGCGTCAGACCAGGAGTGGTAGTGATTCCGCCCAAGTGCAAGTGCAAGTGCATGAACACAGTTATGTCTGCTTTCGTCCATGAGTGCTTTTGCATGTGTACGGTTTCAGACGTCTGCAGCTAACTACTTTTATCTTCTACATTATCGACTAATGTGACTATGGGGGAAGGGGGAGGTATGAGTTGGAGCGAGGGCACCGTAATGGCAGAGGACAGGACGACATGGAGGCGATTTGTTTGTGGCCACCCCTTACGGGATTAAGGCGTCCGGCAATACATAGATAGATAGATAGATAACTATTATTTTCTCACCTCATCAAGATATAAGGAGACAGTGAACAATGCCCTTCGAAACCACTGATGCGATCTTCTGAACCCAGCAAACTATTCAGAATATCTATCAGTTTCATAAATGTTCGACTAGAAAGTGAACTGATGTTATTGTCTACAACTGTACATACTATACGTGAGAGGAACATATTAAATACTAATATATTTATGACACTAGCTTGAAACTTTTTTTTTTATTAATATTGAATGAAACTTACCGGGGAACTATATTTCTATACTTTGAACAAGTTTAATTCCATTCCTGCTGACACTTGGTGATAAACACTTGTTTAAGTATAGACTGTACCCGTTTTACTCTAACTTGGTCTAAAATTGCCATCTCTCCATCTTGAACACCAAGTTGTATCAGTAGCCTAGCACTAGAATATGATGCGAGTCACGAAGAAATGCTTTGGAAAGAATGTTGAGTCGTAGCACTGTCTTCTTCTAGGACTGAACTAAGTGAAATAAGTTGCAAACGGACGAAAATCTGGGCCAAGTTAAAGCAGTAGAGTTCACTGCTTTATATTCAGACCTTTTGTATGGCTTTGAGTAGGCACCTTGGAGTTCTTGTTATGAATATTGCGGCAATACATCGAACTGGCCGGTGCTATCGCCATCAAAAGTTCGCCGACACTTCCCTGCCTGCTGTGTCGATAGAATGTGCGACATGGAATATTTTTTCATGTGATAGCAATATGAAGCGGAGAATAAAGTGTATGAGAAGGAAATATACGGTCTAACGTTAGGTGAAGGATGAGAAATAGGGAAGGCAGGACACAGTGCTGGCAGGGGACTGTTGGTTAACTTTGCTCGTTATAGTGGAGGTAGGGCAGTCTGATGGCGGAAGACAGGTTGTCATGGAGGCTGTCTGTTTGTGGCCATCCCCTGCAGGATTAAAGCGTCTGGTTCTAAATAGACAGATGGATGGAGACAGATATAGATATAGACAGATAGATAGATGGTAAGATAGTTATGTAGATAGACAGATGGTACCGCTAGTGGCAATCAAGAGCTGGGTTAGCAGACTAGGTTATTTTCTGTCTACATCAGCGTCTGTTTAGCGATAAGTACACGACACCAGTGTTTTTGTAGACCCTTAAATTACTTCCCTTTCCAGTGCTGATATATGGCTTCTGTGTAAAATAGCTTAACCCACTCAGACCCTTACAAATTTTGTTTTATTCATCCTACCACCAGACGACTGTATTTTGGTTAAAAGAAATTTTTTTAACTGGAGGAGTTAGACAAACCCTTCATCAACCCCTTCAGCGTAAGAGATATTCCCTTAATTAACATCGACTGGACGTAGCAGGAATAAAAAAGATAATGCGTCATTGGTTAGACGTGGTTAAAGTTCTGAACTAACCCTAGCCGAACAGAATAAGATTTGAAAACATATGGGAGACGTGAGCATCGTTTACCAAAGTTAGGACTGAGGGACGTTATATTTACAGTGAAGCTGGACCCCATTAAGTCTGATTGGGCTTATAAATGTCCACACTAAAATTGATAGCACCAATGAGAAGAGGTGCAAATAAAATATCTCGAGACTGACTTTATATAAAACAGTCAGGTGTCCAAACCTGTGTACAAATAACTCAAGGCTGTGGACCATAATATTCGTATATTCAGTCACTTTACGAATGTATTCTTAAACACTGAGAGGACAACAGAAAACGAATCCTGAATAGACTAGACGGAGAAGAAAGCAAATTATGAACTGCAGAAAGCTGAAGAGAATAAGAGGCCTGAGAACTGTAAGGTGCAGTTAGGCATAATAAATCACTTAAGGAAGAGAGGTAAGAAAGTCATCCAAGCCAAGGAGGATACGGGCACAAGCCGAGCAGAAGAGAGAACCACTTACCACCGCCTCACCCCTCACACTAACTCGCCTCATATCCTGGCTACACTTCTCAGTTTGCACTGGATGGGGGAGCTGGGTGGGGGAGGTGAGAGGGAACCCAGGTTGGGGAAGTGGGTGGGATGAGTGAGTGGAAAGGGGGGACTGGGGGAGCCAGTGAGTGGATTAGCAAGTGGGAGCGTGTGGAAGAACCAGGAGGAGAGAGAGAATGGGGGAGAGAGTGAGAGAGTAATGAGAAGGGGTAGGGAAGAATGGGAAGGTTTTGAAGGGGGTGGGAGGGGTGTGTAGGGGGATATGAGAGGGGGGAATAGTGTCAAGAGAGTAGTATGTAATGGTTTTGGAGGAGTGTGTAGAAGGGGCCGGGAGATACGACGTGGGCCGGAAACTGCTCCCACGCTACTCATGATATCGCCAAGATTAAGTCAAGGAAACATGATTTGCCATTACCCTAAACACAATCTGAGTCATTTCCATGACACGAGGAATACAAGCCGATTACCTCCTCCACTACGATATCGTCTGTTCATATTATTCTTATGTCTTTATAATTTGATTCTAAATAACAAACACGATCCGCCATCCCCCCCCCCCCTAAAGGAAAAAAAAAAAAAGAAAAAGAAAATATAAAAGTCGGATTTACTGCATGCTTTATTCTCGGATTATCATGTTAACCGTTTCCCAAGGATGGCGTCTATTTATTCTATTCTTTTAATCTTCAGACGTTACTAGACTCAGGTGTCCCTCCACCTATTATGAGTCGGTGGGTAAATTGAGTACTCAGGGTAACATCTAGGGGAGATATCTGCTGTAACCCTGATGTAGTGACCCAGTATCCCAGGGCATTTAGTGAAAAACCCACCACATGTTCAAAGGCCTCAGTTACGGAGACGAGCACCGCAACTAAGCGCCTCATGGCGTCTCCCTCCGCCTATACCATACCTTATTTCCAGGCGATTTTATTCAGCTTGGGGTAGACATTTCGAAATGAAGGTTTAGCTAGAACCTTCATTAATCTCAGAGTTATAATATATCGTAAGAGTGAATTAAATCATCCCGATATTGCACAAATAACCAAGAACTACGCCAGTTGCTTGATTTATTATGTCCTGAAACCTCTACTTATCGAACAGTCACAGAATTTAAAGATTCATGATATTTTGTAAACAGTATGTCATCAGCTGAGACATAACTAAGGAAGTGAATCGAGCTTAGGATTGCGGAGCTGAATATTAGGGTAAGTGTGCTACGATTCAGCCATAAATAACGAAGTTTAATACAAGACCCGATTATTTGACAGCCACTTTATAGAACACTTGTCGGTATTAGGTATCCTCAGCCTGCATCCCATATCGTCTTCACACGCTTCAAAAAACTAGCCCACGTCGTCACACGCTTAAAAAAAAAAAAAAAAAAAAAAAAACTAGCCCACGTCGCCATACGCTTCAAAAAAATTAGCTGGAAAAAGAGGGATTCGTTAATACATTTTGGAATTTGGGAATCAGTCAGCGTGAACTCAAAGTTGCGATAATCTCACTAGGGATCACACACACCCTTTTCCAGAGTGCTGGAACAGAACTTGATATATAACTGCCCGCTATTTCAATATACT
>JAGKTI010022865.1:0-15060 GCA_018397915.1 Birgus latro
TCTCTCTCTCTCTCTCTCTCTCTCTCTCTCTCTCTGTTTATGTGCTTATTTTCTTGCTTTTTTGTCTCTCTGAATCTTTATCTACCTGAGGAATCCCGATAACGTATGGATACATCGCAACGTTTTGTCACGGTGAATCTCGATGACGTATCCATAAGATTTGCAATCGCAAGGTCAGTCATTTCCACAATTTTCAATTTTCGCGCGTGAGTTTTAGTACGTAGACACGGGACACCCTCTACCTGCCACCAGGCGGGAACATTGCCTTACCCCGTGTGACCTGCCCCCCGCCCCCCATGGCATTGTTTCGGCAATGCACCTGTTAGCAGTGACCTGGCCAGTAAAGACATGTCACGCCACGGTACGAAAGTCAAGGCGAGAGTGATTCCCCAATCGATGGCGACGTGGAGGACAAATATTACGTGGCGCCACAGAAAGAAACGAGCAGAAGTGATCAGGAGGTAACGTTGCCAAAGAAGGTGCACCATGTTCATGTGTTCAGTGACTGAAACAACACTTATATCGCCTATATTATTGTGTTAAAACCAAAATATTCTTGTGCTACATATAAATTCGTACCAAATGAACAAATATCTACCTATTCTGAGTGATTTGCAATAGATACCGCTACATAGAAAATGCGACACTCGCAGCGCGGACCCAGAAAACACAGTACCAGGTGGTTCAGTGAATGAAACACCAGTTATATCGCCTATATTACTGTGTTAAAACCAAAATATTCTCTTACTACATATAAATTCGTACCAAATGAAGAAATATCTACATATTCTGAGTGGTTTGCAATAGTTACCGCTACACAGAAAACGCGTCACTCGCAGCGCGGCCCGAGAGAAAACTGCAACAGGTGGTTTAAAGGGTCACCTGTTTAGACCACTTCTGCGCTCAGGTGAGCGCTTATGGGGGCATTTTCCAGTGTTTCTCACAAAAAGCGGAGGGTTTAGCCTTTTTTTTTTATTTGCCGGGATGGGGGGGGTCAGTGATGAAAAATTGGCTTGGAAGCAGAGGGTCAACTCTGTGTACCTTGCTGTTTTCTCGGTCTCGGTGTTTATTTTGTTAACTGATTCTTGTACTATTTTGTCTGTCTCTGTCACTTTACCTTCCTAACTCTCTGCTTTTCTTTGTGCCTCTCTGTATGTGAATCTGTTTGTTGTCTGTCGGCAGTAGACCTTAAATTTTATTGACGTTAGAGGAGGTACGCGGTCTTAGTGAGCCTTTTTGTTCTTTATTACGATGATGATGATGATGATAATGATGTTGATGATGAAAATGAAGATGACGATGGCGGTAATGACAATGACGGTGAAGTAAATCTTGGACACACACACACACACACACACAAACATTTTCTCCTCCCACCCTCTCTCTCACTCTTTCTCTCTAGCTCCTGCCTCTCCCCCAGGCTTCCATACCTGGAGGCCTTCATCCACGAGGTCCACCGCTGCGTTTCCCTTGTTCCAATGGCCGTCGCACACAGCGCCTCGCAGGACACACAGATCGAGGGTTACACCATCCCCAAGGTTAGTGTTCCCCCTCCTCTCTCTCTCTCTCTCTCTCTCTCTCTCTCTCATTATACATATATACCAATTTACCTACCTATCTACCTGTCTACCTAATCAACCCATCTCCCCAGGGCACAGTGGTAGTACCCCACCTAGAGTGCTGCCACAAGGACCCTAAGTACTGGGCGCAACCACACCACTTCCACCCCGACCACTTCATCAACCCAGACGGATCCTTCAATGCCAAGAAAGAAGGATTTGTCCCTTTTTCTATTGGTACGTACAATAGAAGCCCATGTTATGCTGTACGTTGGTAGGGGTGCAGTGTATGTTCGTTATGTGATGGTAGGGACAACGTTTCCTCGCTACGCAGTGATAGGTACAATATATCCTCGTTATGTAACGGTAGGTTTAATATTTCTTTGTTATGCGATGTTAGGTACAATATTTCCCCGTTATGGGATGGTAGGGACAACATTTCCTCGTTGTGCGATGGTAGATACAATATTTCCCCGTTATATGATGGTAGGTACAATATTTCCATGTTATATGACTTTTTACTAGTGAAGGGGTTAGTGTAGGCTATATTTGCCCCCTCTACTTCTATTTTAAACTTTTTCGAGTTTTTTTCTTCTGTCTTTCAGGCTTTGCTTCCATATCTCTGCATTAAAAAAAAAATCCATAATCCTCTACATCCTTATACCCTGGAGTTACAATTACCTGTTTTGTAATTCCCATCTCAATACTCCTATGAGGGAATACATTCTTTTAATATCTGTTAGCCTTTGAGTCCTTATCCCGGCATAGAAGAAGATAAAATCCACCTCCACATCACCAGGTCGACGGTCGTGTCCTGGTGAGAGTCTGGCCAGGGTGGAAGTGTTTGTGTTCCTGACGGTGCTCCTGCAGAACTTCTCCTTCACACCGCCACCAGGGCTCGAACTCACCATGGACAAGGACCCTGAAGTTCTCATCGTCAACGCACCCAAGCCCTACAGGGTCATCATTACTGAAAGGGTGTGATGATGAAGTGAAAGTGAGAGGAGGGAGTAGTGAAGTGAAAGAGAGAAGGGGTGATGCGAATGTGAAATTGTGGAGGGGTAAAGAAGTGGTGATATAAAGTGATGGAGTGAGTGATGAAGAGATTATGAGGTCATGGATGGGTAAAGAGGGAACAGTGATTTTAAATAGGGAGGAGGAATACAAGGAAGGCTCTCTCATCCATCACTTATTTGAACATAACAACCGGCAGGAAAAAAATAAGAAATGCAACATGATAGTTGGAAAGGAAAAGCATGGGTACTATTATTAAAAAATATAGAAGATAGATAGACAAATGGATACATAGGCAGATAGACAGACAAACAGATAGGCACACAAGACAGAAAACTGGTTCCTGGGATACACTGCTACGTATTTCAAGCCACTCAAAATATTCTTCAGTTATTATTACTCTCTGCTTGGCATTAACTAACAAGTGATTTATTCATGAACAATATATTTTCCACATACCACAATCTTTTACTTCATGCAATAATGGGGAGTTTATTAACCCGTCACATCCTGACCAATTTTCCACCTCTGACCCCCCCCCCCCAAGCCCCGCCCAATTTCGGAAATTTTTTTTGGGGCTCAAACCTCCGCTTATGGAGAGAAACATTGAAAATTCATATAGAAATCGCCCCCCTGAGGTTATACATGTTGCTACAGTTGACAGTCACTCTTACCTTTTCATTTTCTCTGAGGGTACCTGGCTTCAAAGAAAATGAACTATGGGAGGGTTAACTAATTCAAGCCACTTTAAATTACACATTTATTGATTTATTTGGTATTAATTTTTATGTAGTACAAGAGTATATTGATTATCACACAATAATATGTGCGATATAAGCGTCGTTCAACCACCAAACACATCAGCATGTGGCACCTTCCTTTACAACATTACCACCTCATCACTCCTTTTTGTTTCTTCCTCTAGCTTTTTTATTCCTTTGTTCTCCACCTCAGGAATCACTTTCACCATGAATTTCGTCATTGGAGAGACCGTGGCATGACATGTCTTTACTGGCCAGGTCACTGCTAACAGATGAATTGCTGAGAAAATTGCATGTGGGGGAGGAGGGGTGGAGGGGGAGTCACGTGGGGCCAGGCAGTATCCCTGCTCGACAGCAGGTAGAGGAAGGTCTCCTACATATGCCTACCAAAAATCACCTGTGAAACTTGAAAAATGTGCAAGTGACTGACCTTGCAATTGCACAACGTATGGGTTCATCGTCGGGTGTCATCGTGACATAACGTTGCGACATAGCCATACATCATCGGGACGCCTAGGGTTAAATGTTTCCTGGACATCTAAATATAATGCAGAATGTTGGATGGTACTGCGTTACCAAAGAATGAAAATATCTTATCTTAAACATTATTATTTTCAACTTCCTTTTTAAAAACTGAAGTAAACTGAAGAACAGTCTGTGAATTTTTCTCATGGCCTTGTCTAGATTATTTGATTTTTTTTAATCTTTCAATAGTAAATTCATAAATTTTATACCTTCATCACTGTTTCCTGTCATTATTATTATTAATATTATTATTATTATTATTATTATCATCATCATTATTATTATTATTATTCTTGGGGTCATTTTTCTCGGGTCATCGATAATTTTGTAGTAGCAGTAGTAGTAAAAGTAGTATTATCACTAATGGTGATGGTAATAGTAGTGGTAGTATTTGTAGTGGTGATGGTAATACTAGTGGTAGTATTACTAGTGGTGATGGTAATAGTAGTGGTAGTATTAGTAGTGGTGATGGTAATAGTAGTGGTAGTATTAGTAGTGGTGATGGTTATAGTAGTGGTAGTATTGGTAGTGGTGATGGTAATAGTAGTGGTAGTATTAGTAGTGGTGATGGTAATAGTAGTGGTAGTATTAGTAGTGGTGATGGTAATAGTAGTGGTGGTGGTAGTAGTTGCAGTAGTAGTTACTATCCCAGGCTCATCTGGACGTGAACCCGGTGGACTGCAGGCTCACGTCCCCCTTCTCCTCTAATCCACCATCCACCTTTCAGGGGATAAGGAGGGAGTTGAGGGACGCTCTTACAGCCATAGAGATAAACATACTTTATCTAAGAGTCTGATGGGCAGGGGAGGGGAGTTAGATAATGAATCACCAGCACTTGCTGTTGGAGAGAGAGAGAGAGAGAGAGAGAGAGAGAGAGAGAGAAATTGATTGATTGATTGATTGATTGATTGATTGATTTTATTGCCATTTACATATCTTACATAAAGCACATACATACACATATAAAGATAATGGCTTAGTCTGCCGAGTCATAGATGACTCCCTAGCAGACATATGAAAATTTATAACATATCCAGCCTAACGGTACAGTATGGCAAATACAAATTCACAAAAAAGAAGATAAGTTTCTACACACAGAAACACACACAGTGTCACACACACACATACACACACACTTACTTCAGCAAGCATGCACAGATACATACACACATACATAATAAAAGTACATATACATATCAATATAAGCAAAATCATACATACATCATATGAGCATATATATGCCCACCTACATACATACAACAGCATGGCATACGCCCATATACGTTCATATTTACATGTAGCAATACACACACACACACACAACACACATGCGTACGAGCACATATACAAAACATACACTTCCATATACATATGCACACATACACCCACATACAAGCATATATTTTACATATCAATATTAGCAATTCACATATACAAACATATATGCATGATTATGTATCTCCCCATATCCACACATAATTTTTCTATATTTTGTACATTTATTTATGCTCCTAACAAGTAAATTGAGTACTTTGTTATTGGAATGAAAACAAAAAGGATTTAACTTGTTTCTTGAAAGTACTTAACTGAGCTATTGTCTTGATATGATCTGGCAGTGAGTTCCACAGGCTGGGCCCGGCACATAGTATACTATTTTGGAACAAAGTAGTCCGGGCTAGAGGACATAACAAATTAGCTGTGAGTCCCCGTGTGTTGTAAGCATAGTCCCTATACATGAAAATATTGTCGTACTGTTGTTGAATGTTAAGATATTTAAACACAGTTAAGAGTAAGAAATATATATGAATAGAGTTAAATTTCAATAAATGCATATCATGAAAGTAATTATCTGTGTGGTCAAATTTTCCTGCAAAGCATATTGTTCTGATAATTCTTTTTTGTATAAGAAATACATCATTTAAAAGTGTGGGCCAAGTGCAGCCCCATACAGAACACAATATATGAAATGTGGGTAACACAGGGTGTAGTATACGGATATCAATGCTTCCTTTGTCATTAAATTTCTAACTCTGTACAGAAGTCCACATGTTTTAGATAAATTCATACAAACATTATTTATGTGAGGTCTCCAGTTAAGATGTTCATCAACAATTACCCCTAAAAATTTTAATTGCTTCACCTGCTGTACGTCTTCATTATCTAATTTTATTGTTGGAAAATCACGATGGTAGGAACGGTTTTGGAAAAATATCAAATTAGTTTTCTGAATATTTAGTTTTAGTTTATTACACTTAATCCACTCTTTCACACACCCTAAGTCCTCTTGTATTGTTTGATGTAACTGTTGTGTGTTTTCCTCTGCATAAAGAAGACTAGTATCGTCAGCAAAAATGACAAAACTACACCTGGTACTAGCGTTAATGATGTCATTAATATAAATTAAAAAAAGAATTGGACCCAAAACAGATCCTTGCGGTACCCCCTGTTTTATATCTCCAAAGGAAGAATACTGATTATTACAATAGACAGCCTGTACTCTACTTGTGAAATAATCAGAAAATAACTTAAGTGGTATTCCCCTTATCCCCACATTGCTTAGTTTGTCAATCATTATTCTATGGTTAAGAGAATCAAACGCCCTTGATAAATCCAAGAAAACCCCGGCTACTTGATACTTTTTGTCAAGATTCTTATAGACTTTACTTACAAATTGCAATACTGCTGACTCTGTTGATTTGTCCTGTCTAAAGCCATGCTGACACTCTGTGATAATATTATTTTTTTCAAGAAAGTTGGTTAATCTAGAAGAGATGGTTTTTTCATATACTTTACTGAAGGCCGGAAGAACTGATACTTGTCTATAATTACCTGCATCCTTTTTGTTTCCTTTCTTATACACAGGAATGACTTTAGCTATTTTTAGTTGTTTTGGGAAAGAACCTTGTTGAAAAGCTAGATTTATTAAATAAGAAAGGGGTTTTGCAATAACATTTGATGTAAGCTTTAATAATTTTGGGGGAATATCATCAATGCCAGCTGCAGTGGGTTTAAATTTGTCTAAGATTTTCTGGATCTCATCAGGTGTTGTTGGAGTAAGATAAAAAGAAACATTTAAAGGAGGAGAAAAATACCTTTTGTGTACATCATTAGGCATCTCATTATCATCTGCAGAGGTGTCACTTAATTGTAAAAAAACATTTGTTGAATGCATCAGAAACACTTAAATTATTGCACTGTATGTCTATAGGTCCTTGATTTTTAGCCAAAGGTGGGGATCCTAGTATGGTATTTATAATTTTCCAAGTTTCCTTTGCATTGCCCTGACTTTCCCTAAGAGCCTCTTTATGGTAATTTATTCTTGCTATTCGAAGTAAATTTGTAAGCTTGTTTCTATACGTTTTATACTTTTCTCTGTATGACAGCGGCCATTTAATAGAGAGTCTTTCCAATCGTTTCCTTTCTGTAATGCTTTTTTTGAGAGCTGGGGTAATGTAAGGGCAAATTTTATCTTTATTTCTGGAACAAAAAGTTTTAATTGGAAAAGTTTTCTCAAATACTTCCCGAAATTTAGCCTCAAATAACTCAAATCCTTTATTAGCACAACTACAAGAGAGAGAGAGAGAGAGAGAGAGAGAGAGAGAGAGAGAGAGAGAGAGGACACTACCGCTGTACCCAGCAACCTTACGTAATTATACAGTCACATAGTTTACATAGCAGAGAGAGAGAAAGATAAGAAGGCAGTAGAGGGTAGCACATGCATAAATGGAAAGGAACTTAAATTATTCAAGTGTTTGCGGACGTGCAGCGGTGGGGATGGTGACGGTGATGCTGTTGTCAGGGCTGTTGCTGTTGCTGCTGTACTTCGCTCTCAGGCGCCCACCCGGGATGCCCCCTGGTACGTGCTGAAGCTGTAGGGAGGACGGACTGAAGGCGGTGTTCTAGAGGTATTATAATTGACCGTGGAAATAGTAGCATCTCTTCCTCACTGATCTCTCTCTCTCTCTCTCTCTCTCTCTCTCTCTCTCTCTCTCTCTCCCCTTTGCCTGTTACACCTTCATGTCCTCTTGCATGTATGTCACTGCTGCACACAATATCACTATCAGTTCATTGTCCCGTATCTAACACACGAAACAATAATACGACACATTATCCCAAACATATCCTTAAGGAAGATATGATTCGAAGCCTCGTATATGCCACCCAGAACCACATCTTTGGTGGCATAGAAGGCTTTGTAGCGTCTTCTGTTCCATCTTATAATTAAGCCAACTTTTCCCTGATTCACTGTCCATCTCTTCACCAAATTTTACTGCAATCGGATTACAGGTTTTTGAAATATGCATAAGCACATAAAATACAGTGCACGGGTTGCAGGGACGTGGGGGCTATCGGGGGTGGGTTGACTGTCGTCGGGGACAATCTGTCTCAGTGACCATGTGATGAAACTCAGGAGGGTGTATGGCGACATTATTACGTGAGTACACACACACACACACACACACACACAACTGGCTCTCACACTTATTAATGTTTCCAGCAGTGAGATCTGAACATTTTCTCTTGCCTCTGTGAGTTGTGCATGGAGCGGTGGTGGATATATTAGTGGCTGTAGTGCAGTGGTGTGTACAATCGCCCAAAGAAGTGATGTCCCGATTCCCAGTACCTTTCGCTCAGAAAGTGGTATCTGGCAACTGTCACGGACATGTTATATTTTCTATATTGCACACCGGAAAGAACAGTATTTGGGTAAACAACACCAAATAGTAATATATTAGCGTTTTTACCGTGTATATCTCGCATTACGGAAGAGGAAACCACAATACACTAAAGTTGAGGCTTAGCAGTACGAAAGAATGTGAAACGCACTCCCTATCGCTCAAGGGTTTCAGGGTTAAAATGCGGAGAAACTCTCGTAATACTTATTTTCCATTCAAAATCAACAATACTGAAGGAAATGTCCCATAAAATAAAACCCGCAGATAATCGTAATTTCGAAATCATTAGTGTCATCAAATCAGAAAAATAAACATCTAAAGATATATTATTATCTACATTTAATTCTCAATGCGGGATGATATTCACGCGGGTAAACCTGTAAGTGCTGAAAGCCTGAAAGCAAGATTGATCAACAAGAAACTACAGCCTATCGGTGCAAGCAGATTATTGCTCTTTATTTAGAAAATATTCCAGTAAGACAGATATACTGGCACCTTAACAGTTAACAGACAGATAAGCGATATAGAGGTAGAACATTGGAAATTTGCTACTGAAGCCCCTCGTAGCACAAGACCAAGACAGACGGATTAATACGTGTGCCCAAGAACAACTACTTACAACTTGTGTTGCTATCAAGAAGCAAATTAATCTGCCGGCATTCAGTGACGTTAGTGAAACCAGTGCAATCATGAGTGGAAAACTGGTCATTTTTATTCACACGAAATTCCAACATGTTATAAAACATGTAGGGCAGTTGCATGGAAGAACTAAAGAGGGAGAGGTTGATAGTCAAAAGCATGAATGCGACAATGAAGATAAAACCAAAAACATTATATTAAAAATAAGGGGGAGTGGGGGGGGAGGGGAAACTGTGACAAAGGTCGAGACAACCTCTCCCTCTCCTGCCGTGGTAATGACTGACGGAACGGAAGACCTGCCGTCCACTGTTGCCAAAGGAAAAATTATTGAAATCCGCTAAATTAGTCTCAGATGCGGTAAAAATCCGCCAGACTGAGGGAAATTAACGAAAAAAAAGGGCAAGACCTAAAAAAAAATGGGCAAGACCTGAAAAAAAAAGAGCTAGAGTAATGTAATAACTTTATACCAGCAAGACTGCTTTTGAAATCTCTAAATTAGGCGGAAAATCGCTTCATTGGTAACTGCAGGCATGAGTCGTGAAAACGTGCCAGATGTCACTATTTATTTATTTTTTGATTGATCTATAAACAAAAGAAAAAAAAAAAACAAGCTATACTTAACAAGTATTTTCGCAAGATTATTTTTTTTTACACCATAAATAATGTTTGCAGGGCAGGCAAAGACTGTTTCCGTCTCCTAAATAAACATTGCCAGACCCAGGGAGTTTTGTCCGAAACTTAAAGAAAGCGAGTCATCACTTATTTGGCCGACTGTACATATAGGCTTCGCCAAATCCCTCGGTGCCCACACACACCACCACTAAGCCAGCAGAAGACACGCCGTGTGTGCTGGGCATTCCCCAGGCCCTGTCTTCCCCCCTTTCTACGACGCCAGCGTCCTCTGTCGCCATGCAGAGGGCGCCCCCTTGTATTTGAAGCTCATTTCTCTTACGGGCTCTCCACCCTGAGCCCGTGTCACACTCGTGTGACGAATCTTTCACACACACACACACCCTCGGTGCCACTCGCAGTCCATCTTCCACCGAGACAACACCTCCACCGCTGCTCTCGGTGGGACCAGCTCCCTGCAGCAGTGTTTCCACTTGGGGGGATGGGCCTGTCGCTTTACGGAGCAGCCCTGTCCTCCACCTTGAGGTTAAGGGCCACCTCTTCTCCCTTCCTCTTCCACCAGGACCGGGGCTAACCCTCCAACCACTGCAACGGGCCTTCCCCCCTGGGCCTCCACCTGCTGCTGGGGAGCTGGGCGAGCGGGGGCATCGTCGGGGCGGCACCACTGCAGCTCGTCGGAGCCCGACCATTGGCGCCGCGACCACTCTGCTCTCTCGCCCCGCCCTGCCCCCCCCCCCCTACGCCAGCGTCCTCTGCTGCCATGCAGAGGACGCCCCCCTGTTTTCTGCCATCCTCTGACGGGCTCTCCACCCTGAGCCCGGTCCTCCTACGGGAGGAAAATCTCACCAACCAACCAACCAACCCTCGGTGCTGGAGACTCGTCCCGGCAGCAGCAGGAGCAACATCTCTTCCCCACTCTTGTGAATAGTGGGTTTTTACTGCTGCTGCTTTCGGCCAAGCCAGTTGACAAGCATGCCAGTTGACACTGCGATCTCTTCTGACACTGCTACCGCCTTCGACCCGTTGAGGGGGGCATCCAGCAATAGTTCCAGGCCGTCGGGAGCCACTAAGATCACTGGCACCGTTGTTTGGTACAACGTGAAGTCTGGATATGGATTCATCAAGCGTCGGGACACCGGTGCTGATGTTTTCGTGCACAGACTCGGGATCGTTGCACCGAATCCACGGCACTTTCGGCGCTCTCTCGGTGAGGGTGAGACGGTGGAGTTTAGTCTCCATCAGTCACCTAAGGGTCCTGAGGCTAGGGGTGTCCCTGGGCCGGGAGGTGATGTTGTGCAGGGCTCTGCTCATGCACGGCGGCGCCCCGCAGCACAGAAGCACCGGCCTTCGGGTCCTGGGTGTTCTGTGGGGATAGACACCATTGTTGCGATGTGTGTTGCGACGGCTCGGGCTTTTTGTGGGGATGACAAGGCGGCTCTGCGCGTTCTCCTCCCTCAAATTTTCGAGGAGAACGGGCTTCCGCGCCTTGCCATCATCCCTCGGAGCTTTGCTGGCAACGCACGACCCACCCCCCCACAGCAGAGTTGTCCCCGGCGGCCGCAGTCTCAGCCGCAGATGCAGTCACGGCCTCCTCCACCTCGGCCTCGCATTACTCCGCGGAAACAACTGCGACTGGATGGCCCTCTGAACAGGGCAACTGGCGCTTCACTTTCTTACCCGGCACCGACCACGGACGTGGATATGGATATGATTACGACCGTCGCTGAGGTCCACCCGCTGCCGTCAGCAGCTGAGGGGGAACGGGCTGTCACTCCGCTTCTGTCTGAACATCGAGACATTGAGGACCCTTCCCCCCAGGTTCTTCCACCTTCTGCTGAGTGTGTGGGCCTCTCATCAGCTGCTACACCTTCAGCTTCTCCCTCTTTGTCTGAGGCTGCCCTTGCTCTTTCACCTTCTGGGCCCCAGTCCACCTTGCCCTCACCACCTACTCCTGCCTGCTCAGCACTCGGATCGGCGACTTCCGACCTCATCGTGGCCGAGATCGAGCGATCTTTTTCAGAGTTGTTCGGCAAAGTTATTGAGAAGAAGTTAGGCTCTCCATCCAACCTTCGTGACTCGGGAGACTTGCCTCTTTACGAAGACCTCGCTCAATCAACATCATCATCATCACCGCTTACTGTTTCCTCTTACCCTCCGCCTCGCTAGTCATAGCGCCGCTTTCTTGATTTCCTTCCTTCTGTCTGCGTCCGTCTGCCGCCGTGCAGACGACGCTCCCCTTTATCTTTTCCTATGAGCTTGTCACTTGCGGGGTCTCCTCCCTGAGCCCGTGCCACACCAGTGTGGCAAATCTTTTCATCATCATCATCATCATCATCTCGGTGCTGAAGAGGGACGCCTTCATGTGGTGGTGGTGCCGATATAAATGGGCAACTCCTTTGCCTGGTAATTAAAAAAAACATAGGCAACGCTATACTGTTGCAACCCTCTATCTGAACAAGCACATACCCTCACCTCCCTGCAAACTTAACAAAGTGCATAAGGGTCCTCACCCACCTCCCCTCTGTTTTAAACAGAGACATTAAACCTTAAAATTTTCAGTAATTTATCCATGGTAATAAACAGCATTTTTTTTTATTACCCCTAAGATTTCTTAAGCAGGTCGCATTGAAATCTCCGAGATTTTTTTTTTTCATTTTATTGAAAAAAAAAACTTAAGACACAGCATTCTACCCATCAGAAGGCACCAATTCGCTATAAGACACGTAACTATGTGAGACTTCATGACTCTATAGTGAATACTTTCTGAGTACTGGCCCGGAAATGAATATCTCAATGCCACCTTTTTTTTTGTTCATCCCAGTGATAACAATACCCTCCTTTGACTTCCTCAGGTGCTGGGTAAAATACTGAATAATACGGCATCGGACTAAATGATTTATACTGTTTCTATTGCATGAATATTCTCATTAGAGAGAGAGAGTGCCAGCCAAAATTCTCCATTCTCTTTGCTGGAGAAGTACAGTGGGGAAGCTAGAGTCTGCTGAAAAAATGGTACCGTACATGTGAAAGTCTAAGTGTTGTATTGGCTGTTTGCACTTTAGTCTGCATATGCCATTGGTAGAACTCGAAGTAAGAGAACATGGCAAGCCTCTGGAAAGGCATACTATAGTAAGTTTACTTTCATCTGGCAGAACTGGGTCACTTCCATAACATGAATAAATTTATCTATCTATCTATCTATTGCCAGACGCCTTAATCCCGTAAGAGGTGGTCAACAACAAATCACCTCCATATTACCCTGTCCCCCGCCATTTCATTGCCCTGCTCCGAGCTCACACCCCCTTCTATCATATACCTTTCCACTCCATCTCTCCATCTCATCATTGGCCTCCCCCTCCTTCTACCCCCCTCCACCTCACACACATACACTCTCCTCGTTAGTCTCTCACTCTTCATCCTCTCGATACGGCCAAACCACCTCAGTGTGTTTCTTTTAATGCTTCCTATCACATCCACATCCACACAACAATGCTGCTTCACTTAATGGTCACTTCCTCATTTGTCAGTCTGTCTCTCCATGTGACTCCACATGCTCCTCTCAAATAACTCATTTCCACAACTCTCACTCTTGACTTCTGTCCCTTCAACAACGTCCAAGCTTCACTTCCATACGTTAGAGTTGGCTTTACAACACTGTCATGTAGTAGCTTTTTCACTTCCATGCTCACTTCCCTGTTTCTTATCATTGTTTCAAGGAACCAGCAGCTTTTCTTACTGGTTGTGCACTTTTAAACACTTCACTCTTTAAGCTTCCATCCTCACTCATCACACTACCCAAATACTTAAATGCACTCACATTGTTCAATTTTCTCCTCATCCAACCTCAATGTACGTTCACTGACTTCACTTCTTTCAAAGACCATCACTTCACTCTTCCCTACATTCACCTTTAGATTCCGTTTCTTACACACTCTCCCAAACTCATCCACCAAGCCTTATAGCTCCCTTTCGTCTTCACTTAACAACACAGTATCATCTGCAAACAACAGCACAGGGAGGTTCCAAACACTGTCCTCTCTCACTAGGGTTGCTCCAACCTCCACTGCCCTACCTTGTATCTTTTTTATTACCCCATCCACATACAAATTGAACAACCATGGAGACCTGACACATCCTTATTTCAATCCAACCTTCAAACAGAAAAATTCACTCAGTTCACTATCCAGACGCACTGCAGCCTTAGCACCCTCATACATACTCTTCACGGCCTTCAACAACTTCCCATCTACTCCACATATATTCTTAATACTTTTCACAATCCTTGTCTATCCAACCTGTCATATGCTTTCTCCAAATCCATGAAGGCCGCATACAATTTCTTTCCCTTCTCTAGAAACTTTTCCACTAAAGATCTAAGAATGAAAATCTGATCTACACAACCTCTTCCTTTCCTAAAACCTCCCTGTTCTTCTCCAATTAATTCCTCTGTTATTTCTCCAACTCGGTCAATAAGAATCCTACCATATACTTTTCCTATTACACTAAGAAGACAAATGCCTCTATGATTGTCACACACTTCTTTTTCTCTTTTTTACTTTGTATAGGGGAATAATTATACCAGACTTCCAATTTCAATGTGACTACAATATGAAATACACACCAACATAGTATGAGAAACAAGAATACACTCCGTCGGTAGAGAAGAACTGACAAATATGGAAGGTAGGACACAATGGTGCCAGAGGATTGTCGGTAAACCTTTGCTCATGGTTGTACGCTACTTTCCTGTCCAAAACATCATATAACTGAGAATCATCAATGGGCAGGGATACATTCCACGTCTCAGTTTACGAATATTAGCCACCAGCAAGAAAATGAGAAGACGTGAAATATTTGGCAACTTTTGCCCCAACCGGACATGTTTCTATGTGTGGTGTACAGAGCCATTAAATTTCACAGTAAACATTGTAAGTATACACATAAACACTCCTCCCCCTTCCACATAGCAGTATCCATTTTTTACTCAGAGCAACAACAACGAGAACAACATCGTCACTACCAACAACAACAAAAACAACAACAACAATAACAAAACTTAGGAGGGTACACTAAACTCCCAATTCAACAAATAATATATGCACATAAACAATGCCCCCCTCTCTTCCTCTTGCTGCATGCTGTAAATATTTTTGGTAAAACTGTATCTCCCTGATGCACGCCTTTCTCAGTCCGCCTTTGCTGTCCGCAACAAGGACAGGGCCTATAAGAGGTACCTGAGCCAACCCACCCCTGAAT
>JAGKTI010022866.1:0-15060 GCA_018397915.1 Birgus latro
TCACTGTGAAAGACAAAGTGAAGGTTACAGTGACAGTGTGTCTATTCTTTGTAATGTTCAGTTCTTCTTTTTGGTTGCATTTATTCTCGGAAGCTTTTTATATCATTTTTATTTTAATTATTTATTTACTTTTTAATGTGTCCGACTCTGGGCATAGGCTTCACACCCTGCTATCAAGGCTCAGTAGTCTTTCTACATACCATACATATACCTCTACATGTCACCACTTCGGCGCTAACATCCACTGTCCATTTTGAATACATGCTAGGGCTGTCCCATACAAGACTGGTGTATTGGTATTAGCGGGGGTATTTTTACATGTCGGCGGGTCAACTGGTAGATCAGGAAAGTCTGCTTTAAGGAAATTCAAATCCTTAAACTGTTCTCTGCCCCAGCCGGGATTCGATCCTAGGTCCATTAGGACTGCAGGCCGCCTCTCTACCGATTATTGACTATACTTTCTCCCCTATCATTATAATTTCATTCTCTTGTCCTTCTTTTATCTTCGTGTCGTACCTCAGGCTACAGGATTATGTCCATCTTCCCTGAGTTTATTCATCTTTTTTTCACTTTTTTCTTATTTGCTCTATTTCTGTTCACTCTAAATAGTGCATCCAGGTATGCCACTAAAATGCAGCACCATTCACGTTGAGGATATATTGTTTCATTTATATTTTCATTTATTTATTTATTCATTCATTTATTTATTTTGTTTGTTTGTGCTATGACCATGCAGTTGAATTCATCACAGTATTGGTCACTTGTACTGAAGGAAAATGGAAGGTTGCAGGAGGTCAATAATCAGTTATTATTTCACTTTAACTCATCAACTGTCTCGCGTAGCAGGATGTGTCATATTCAACTTACACTATACCGTTGTACGATATTCATCGCGCGCGCGTGAACGTGTGCACCTGCCTGCCTTAATTCCTAATACGCTGTTTGTTGGATTTGAAAGAAACTTCCCAGGTTAGTTTATCTGATTACGCGGAAGGTCGTCCACTGTATACAAGTTTCAAACCTTGATTTTTAGGGAGTAAGCCCCCCCAAAATTCAAAATTCTCAAACAGTGAAAGGAAGGCAGATATGGCTTTGATACATGTTGCGCAGTGGACTGTCATCCGTAGTGCGCTATTTGTGGAGCGCTGTGGTGTGGAAGTGGATGTGATAGAAAGCATTAGCAGAAATACACTGAGGTGGCGTGGCCATGTGGAGAGGCTAACGAGGAGAGTGTATGTGACTGAAGTGGAGGGGGGGAGAGGGAAGAGGAGGCCGAGGATGAGATGGAGTGATGAAGTGGAAAGGTATATGAGAAAGGGAGGTGTGGGCTGGGAGGAGGGCATTGAAATGGCGGGGGACGGAGCGACATGAAGGCTATTTGTTTGTAGTCACCCCTCACGGGATTAAGGCGTCTTGCAATAGATAGATAGATAGTGACCCTCTCCCCTCTCAGTGATTCTTTGGGGGGTGAATCCCTCTCCCATAAGTAAAAACGATGAGAACTAGAGGAAAGTGAGCACACTGATTTCAAAGATACTTCTCAGGTCAGTTTGTTTGGTTCCATTATAATGTCTTCGACTATATAAAGTTTTCCACCATTATTTTCGTGGGCTTTAGCCTTCTGGAAAACATACAATGGATTTAAAATAGGCGAAGGAGGGCACATGTCACTTTTATATCTTAGTTCATGCTGTAGGATGGGCTCCCATCCACTGACCTCCTCCTCCTCCTCCTCCTACTGCTATTTGTGCGGTAATTTTAAAAAAGTCAGCATGCATATCGCAGGATTCAGTATGCAGTTTCCACGTTTTCTCTGAATGCACATGTAGAAACTGCATATCTATTTGAAGTATTTGCTTGTTATTATTTGAGTAAGGGAGGTAACGCGACTGGTTTATTATGCCAGTCTCATCTTAAACATGCCTTCATCTGCATCCCTTGAAGGGCAGCGATCACAGGAGATGTATTTCACGCACTAAAAGCAGGCGAACAATACACTCTGAGGGCAACTGACCATCGCATGCCCACTGGGCAGAACTTATTGGGAATTATGAAAAACACAAGCGAGGGGTCTGCATTTAACATCACCATGGTACAGAACCATGTCAATTTCTTTATTCAGTCCCTCCAAAGAGGCCATATGTCACTTTTGACTTTACTTCCGACGAATTGGAGTTTAAGTTTCACCCCTGTTTATCTAGATGCCTTATTCTTTTCCATTTTCATACAGATTCTTATTAGCTGTGGGTGTATTTCTCATCCAGCAACTTTTAGCTGAAAAAATATATAATCTCTTCAGCCCATGGACGCCATCTTTACTTAATTTGGCAAAGAACAGCTTCCTCTGTTCAGTATAAAGAAAATGTCCTCGTTGTGAAGGGATCAAAGCAGATTGTTTCTAACCTTTCCTTACATGAGACAATCAAAGATGGACAAAGTCGCTCAAGTCTGTAAAAATATTAAGACGCCATCGTAAAGTCATGGCTATTTATATTCATCCTGTGTTTGTGCTGTTTGGTCTCAGTTGGTGAGTAAAAAGTTTATGTTGTCAGAGTGCCGTGTTTGCCGCCTTCACATTCAACAGTGCCGATGCTTGTGAGGCTCGGGGCAAAAACTCCCTACCCCCTGGCCTCACCCCAGCTGACACCAGCACGCGGGTTTGTTTGTAAATAATGAATTTCACTCCATCCTCACCCTTCCTGAATTTTCCTCCACCCTCACTCCTCCTGCCTAATCCCTCCACCCCACCCCTCCTGCCCGCCTCATCCCTCTTCCCTGTCTCTCAACCCTCACCTCCCTTGTCTACTCCTTCACCCTCACCTCCCTTGTCTACCCCTTCACCCTCACCCGACCTGCCCCCCTCTCTACAATCACTTCCCACCCTCACTCTTCCTCTCTTTCTTTCCACCCTCACTCCTGTCCGCCCACCTTCACTCCTGTCTGTCTACTCTCACCCCTCTTTCCTGTCTCTCTACCCTCACCCATCCTGTCTTTCTCCCCATCTTCATTCATGCCAGTCTCTCCAAACTCATGCCTGTACCTCCACCAGTCTCTCCACCCTCCTGCCTGTACCTCCACTCTCTCCACCCTCCTGCCTGTACCTCCACTCTCTCCACCCTCCTGCCTGTACCTCCACCCTAACCTCTTCCTCGTTTTTCCTCCGCCAGCTTCCCCTTCCGCCAGTCAGTATTCCTTTCATGTTTTTGCTTCTTCCTTACTCCATTCTCTCTCTCTCTCTCTCTCTCTCTCTCTCTCTCTCTCTCTCTCTCTTGCAGTTTTCCTTATCTTACTGTTTTTCCGCCTTACGTTGCTTCGCCATTCTGTCACTTCTTGGGGTAGTCTACCATTGCTTTCTCACATAACTCCAGTTGTATAAGAGATCTCATTTTAGCTGTATGAAGTCGTCCTGAAATAGCGAGAATATAGTAAAACAAAGGAAAATATGAAGTATTGAAGGAATTAACGCTTTTACTTTCCTCAGTCTCTGCTTAAGTGTTATATAGATAGTTTTGAGAAATGAAGAGGTTGTCTGGACACTTTTGGATTATAAATGCTAAATGAATATGGGTCTAAATCTCAGCCGTAACAGAGCTGCTATTGCTGGTGAAAATGGTTTCTCTTACAATTCACCCAAATGAGTATCTGTATCGTAGCTCAGTAACGGCTCTGAATAGGATCTTTGTTGGAACAGCACTTCCTTCTCAAAACTGGCCCAAAAATAACTCACTGAGGTTTCCCTTTTATTTCTCGAGAGACCCTGTATGAGCACGATCTCATTCTATATGTATTGTTTCACTATATCCCTTCATGCCCTTTCCTCTGTTTTCTGTCACTCTACTCCTTTTCGTGTTTTTCTCCTAAGATTCGTACAATTTTCTTTATAAGCCCAGTACGGTTTTCTTCAGCCGACCAGCTACCAGTGCTATGCCATTTTTGTTTTTTGGAACAAATGTGTACAGTTGGTATGCGTCGCTCTGTCTTCACCATCACCACCACCCACCACCACCACCGCCACTGCCACCACTTGAGGTTAGAGGGATCATTTCTTTATCGTATCGCCCACCTAGCGAGGCGATGATGTAATCGCCTGTGTGTGTGTGCGGGGGGGGAGGGGCTGTTCCCTAAGTATCACAAAATCAAGTGGGAAATTGTATCCAGCCTTTGAGGGCAGTATCCAGTGATATATGGCTTGTTTGTTAATAATTTTGGCGAAGCTGCGATGATATGCCTCGACTGTCGGAGGATTTTGCAAGAAAAATATCGTGTTTCTTTTTTTTTTTTTCTGTCGTACCCTCAACAAAGAGAAAGGCTATTTAAAGGGTAACTATTAAAAATCCCTCAAAGGCCTGTTATACACTGACTTTCAGCAACAAAATATCCCTGTTTTTAGGCTTCTGAATGCTAGCGGAAAATTTAACTTAATAGACAAACAGCGAAATCACAAGACTTCCTTTCGATTTTGGCGAAGGTGGATTAATATGCTTCTGATTGCCCGAGGATTACTGATCTAGATTTTTAGTGCTGGCAGACAATATACATCTGTGGGCGAATGCTTTAGCTTTTATTTTCTTTGTGAACTTCTTTTTCTTCTGTGAATAATCCCACTTACCTTTCCCTCGCTTTATTTCCTTACATGGCTTTCATGTTTTTCACTTTCTTCAAGATAGACCCTCTCTTATTTTTACAATTTGACTTTCTAACAAAAGTGAACATGGAAACTAAACATACCTCTCTTATTACTCCCACGTTTTCACGGCTCTCCCTTTTCCCTACCTCCTTCATTCATTTCTTTATCATACAGTCCTTTATTTATAATTTTACCTCCCAACAAAATGTTCTCTTGTTTTTGCATGTTTGTTTCCCTTACTGACGAAAATGGGCATGGGGAAAAGCAGTCATGATCACTCCACTACCTTTCTCCCCTGCTGTGTACGGCTCCTTCGTTTCTTGTCTTATTACTCCTCTTTGATTTTCATTTTTACTTCTCACTCCAGCATGATATACTTTTTTACTTCTACAATGTTGGCTTCCTTTACGCTCAACAATGAACTAAAAAAACACATTACTTTGGTCACCTTCTTTCAAGTCTCTCCCCGTCCGCTTTGGACTGTCCCTCTTGTAAGTGCATCTCTTCTTTAGGACTTGGAGTTAATGACAGTAGCTTGAGAGAGACGAGTGAAAAAGTAGCCGAGCCCAAAGCGAGACTCACCAGTAATGTTTTGTCCCTGGGAGGAGCAATTTCTCTTTGAACTTTCACATTTAGTTCCCTTGCTAGTGAGATGTCTTCCCCTCTTCCCTCCTCATTTTTAAGTTAGTTCTTCTTACCAAAATCTTTTAGTAAGTCCTGGAATAATCTCTCATACTGCAGGGATTAGAAGGAACCTCCATCTATCCCAGTTAAATATTGGTTCCTTTTTATGTCATTCTTGCTACAATTGGATGATTTTATTCATCTTAAGAAGGATCCTTCGTACTGAATAAGTTAGCCCCTGTAGTAAAATGACACCTTTCATCAGAGGATGTAAAGTAGTTTAAGGAAGACCTCATAATGAAGGGATTGTAAACAATCCCGTCTCCATTATTTCACTCGCCTCTTCTAAGTCGTTCTGATTGTCTCTCGTGCAATATTTTAACCTTTTTTCTTCTTCCTCCGTTCTCTTCTAATGTGTAATGGTCTTCGTTTATCCAGCACTTTCTTCTCTCTCCGTAGTCTTCTCTCCTCCCAATTATCCAAATTCCCTTCATTTCATCCCTCTGATTTTGCTTTCGTGTCATGCAGCGTTGATAAACCCTATAACCGTTAAATCAAGACTTTCTTCTTCACTGAATCATAGCTTTAGCAGTTTTAGGAGCCTGTGTTTTTTTTTGTTTCTAATAATCTTCCCATTTCTAATCTGTATATTTAGGCCCGTGTCCAGGAAATTTAATGGTGGGGGGGGGGGGTGCGAGGGTGAACTTCATTTAGCGGAAAGTCCAAGTCATTCACTTCAGGAGACAGGTCAATAAAACAGAGGAACAATGATCTAGTCTGTACTTTTAATTTTACTTGGATTAAGTTTTAAGATTATGCAAGATTTTTTGAAAGAGAAATGTAATTATGATCTTTATAATACATATAACCCATTGCCATTGTGTGTTAACTTACAGTTGGAAGCAGTACTGTTAGGTATATTGAAACAACTTTTTTCTCAAATTATAGTTATTATTAAGTGTGAAAGAATATTATATGTGAATATACAACATCCGAACACAGTGTTGCCACTATTTTTTTTTATCTGAAGTTTCAGAGCAAAAAGGTGTGTAGAAATCTGTAGATTATTTCGTCACAAAATCAAAAATTTAAACATCAAAATTATTTACAATATTTCCAAACTGGAGGATCTAAGAGAAAAAAGTTCTCCAAACAATTGAAAGAGTAGCCTGACAATAATACAGATTACTCCCGCCAGATGGAACTCGGAGGTTTGTGGAGGAATGACGCGCCACCCCAACCACCCCCCTGGCTACTGACTTAGATTATATTGAAGTTGACTGCCTTTGTCTAATTAATAAGGAAACTTGGTGAGTCGTCCTGCTGCCTTGAGGCACAGTGTACTAGGTGGGGTCTAGGACAACTGGCTGAAGTCATCTAGCCGCAGCCCAAATCGCTGCAGCAAACTGGCCGCGGCCAGCTGGCCACAGACATAGCAATAAGACAAGTCGCCGCGGCCAACTCGCGGCAGTATAGAATATATTTTTTTGGTTGATAAAATTGTGTTCGATAAAACAAGTGTGCAAAAATTTCTTAATGAAGTATTTTATTGGAGTAAAAAATTAAAGGATACAAATGGAAAAGTCTATGAAAAGTTGTTGGCTATTTCTGTAAGGTATTTAACATGATTTCGACTGTCAAAGTTTCTGACAATTATTTAATTCTTGCATCTGCTTGTCTGTATTTCTTCAACATGACAGGTGGATTATGCCCTGCAATCAGTTGCTCGTAATATAGATCTCTTCCTCACTGAACTTTCTCCAAGCTATTAATAGAGCTCCAAGCCGTATGGTGTTTCATTCCAAGCTCATTTTGCAGTCTTCGGTGCGCAGCTTCTGCGTGATTGTTTGTCCTGTCTCCGTCATTCAAGCAGCGTTAATAAACATTCCACATGTCCTGTAGAAAAAATGGAAAAATGGAGGACGTCTGCCTTTAATCTTTCTGTTCCTTCTGCCAGCATAGTCTTCTGCCAACATAGTTGTCTTAAACCAGTCGAGAAGTACTTGAAGTTCATCTGCAAACTCATCAGCGAGATCTTCAGTTGCGTCAGTCATACATTCGGTTGGAACTAATGCAAGTGCGCTGATCATTTTAGCTTTCCAGTCAAAATCTGCATCATTATCATAATGTCCAGAAAGTCCCAGAGACGTCAGACTCTTGTACACAGTTTCAGTAAGATGAATAAAGCATCCCCCAGTATCAGCATTTGGGAAATGTTCCTGGAGACTTTTGAAATTTGCTACCTCAAAATCGCAGTAGACTGCTTCGGGATGGCATTCAGGCTGAATTTCTAGAACAAGTAATTTGTCATAGATGGAACGCAATTTGTTTGGAAGTAGGGCTTACAGAACTGTATGAATACCACCGTGCATTTCTGCAAGAATGACACAGACTTGGGAAAAAAGGGGAGGTGTTATTTTGAACATTCCATCAACAAAGAGGTTTTTGGATTCCTTCGGTAAAGTTATATTTCTTTGCCTTTCGAATATAATAATTCTGCATGAAGCATCGCAACTTTCACCAAGAAAATTTCCTAATTTATAGGTTTGAAAAATACCATCACTTACCAGGTCCTCTAAGTTAGTAGGGTTGGCAGGATATGCTGTGAGCTCGTTCCTTTTTTCCTTTGCACAAGTTTTTGTAGAGCTTGAGTAGACATGACCCTTTCACGTGCTTCCGTCAAATTATCTAAACATTCGTTGAAAACGTGAATCATTTCTTCCACTGTTTCAGCAGCCAGGGATTTTAATTTCCTAACAGTTTCTTCTTTTTGCGCTTGAGCTACGTCGGCAGCATGTGAATGAACGTTGATGTATTTGATTATTTCTCCACCTTTTACATGAATTCGTGCTTTGCATTGCCTCCTCCTTTCACATCTCCAAAACTGTGTGACTTGATCGGCACAGACTCTATCGAACACATATACATATCCATCACTTGAAAACTTAGTTTTTTCCTCGCTGTGAGAGAATTGCTGATGCCATTCTCGAAGGGGCTTGAAAAAGAAAACAATTCTCTGTTAAACCTCCCATTATAGTGTAATAAGTAACAGTTGCCAAATAACATTAAGATTAAGAGCTGCTTCATATACAGGCTCACATCAAACATTTAGAGTCAGATGACTGAGATGACCCCTGAGTCGGTCATCAAGAGATTCGTGTCTTATGAACCCAATCACAGAACGTTAGGGGTTATATTAAAATATGGCTTCTGCGGCCAGGTGGCCGCGTCGAGTATGGTAACCCGCGGAGAGTTTGTCTGCTGCCAGGTGGCTGCGGCCAGTTGACCCATTCCCTACTAGGTGGGCCATTGGTCGGTGGAGAAAAACAGTCTGTTGCGGAATGAGTGTACAGGAAAAAATTGGTCCATGGAGGAAATAGGTAAATCATACCATGGAGGGAAAATACGTCCATTAGGAAAATAAAGAGTGATCCCATGCAGGAAAATGGGTCCAAAGATAAGTAGGACCCCCTCATAGAGGGAAAATAGATCCATGTCAAAACAGATAAGTCTCCATATGGGGAAAGTAGACCATTGGGTGATATACGCAAGTCCAATTCATAGGGGAAAATAGGTGCATGGCGAAGCAAGTTAGCCCCATACGGGGATAAAATAGGTCCATAATGAGAAAATCGTATGTGATAATAGGTTCAAGTGCGATTAGGGTCTTGTGGGAAATGTGCCCAAGTGAAAAATAAGGTTACTGGGTAAAAATAAGTCCATAGAGGAAATATGCTCCTGGGAAAAAAACTAGTTTACGTGGGGAATAGGAGTTTGCCCAAGAGAAGAAAAGTCCACAGGTTAATGAGGAACATAAGGGAAATGTGTCCATGGGGGAACGTGGGACCCTGCGAGAAAATTGATCCAGTACGGGAACAGGGCCATGGGGCAAAATACGTTGACGAGAATTAACCCGTAGGGGTATAATCGGAAACGGGCTTATGTTGCTGGTTTTGGTTATAATTTGTAACAAGAGTGAATCATAAATCAGCACTTCAGTCCATTCACTCTGTTAAATATCTGGGATGTAGCTGGTCTCTGTTAAGGTACAAGGGTCCTCTGCAACGTCCCTCTGTCCGTCTACAAATTAAAAAATAAGGATAAATGAGGCTTGCGTCCGTCAGATTAATGATGGCTGCCTGGAGGCTACCCTCGCCATCCACTACACTGATTGGCTTCCCTGGCCCTGCAGCCCTCTCTTCACTCGGCTAGGGAGTTGCTTTATTCTGTTATTTGCTTAATTCACACAGTACCTGAATAAACAGTTAATATTGCCATTCACAGTAAGCAGTATATAAATATTTATTTCAGTCTGAGGGAAAGAACGAAGGGAACGAGTAAGGACACACGAAGGGAACGAGTAAGGACACAGTACTGAATGTGATAAGTGTAGAAGGAAGTAAACAAAACACCAAAGCTTTCATATTTCCAGAAACTGCAAATTGCAACGGATCTATACACACTGACAGAAAAAATGAAAAAAACAATAGTTATTTAAGTCACTTTTCTCAAAATTAACAGCCACACTGCTGAAAAAAATGCTTAATAATCACCATAATGAGCACCAAAAGTGAATTGTTTGTCTCGGAAATTATTAAAGCAACAGCGGACCTACACACATGGTTGGAAAGCTTGTAGAAAAGTAATTAGTATTCCTGAAGTGGCTTTTCTCAGAATCAGTCATCATACCGTTTAAATGAGCCAATAAGTGCCAACATGAGCCAAAAAGTGCCAGTCTGAGCACAAAACCTGAGTCGTGTGTAATCCGCCATGCTTTGACATGAGAGTATAGCGCCTAGAACCTGGTTACATGTAAATTCTCAAAATAAGATTGATCTTTTCAAAGAATGCATTAATGTCAAGCAATAGGGATTGCACACTTCTTCCTTTAGATAAATTAACATTTGCAAGTTTGCTCGCTGGAGCACGTTCCATATTTTCATGTGTAGATTCGTATAACTTTTCATTGGTTGAGCAGACTTAAGAATTATATTCTGGCTAACGTAAGGCGACACACTTTAGCTGAATGAAAGGCCTCCCACTAGAAGGGTTATGTCGATCGAACATGTGCCATCCTGTTAGCTTCCCAGTTGCTGGATTTCCTGCAGTCTTACATAAGCCTGTCACCAGAAGGGTTTAAAATATGCAAGACACTTAACAGGGTTATCAATGAAAAGCTAGTTCAAGTACTATATAGTATAACACTACCCTCATCCTATCTCTTTAAATGATTATTTTTCTATTTCAGTAAAGTTCAGGTAAGAGAAGCTCGGTCACTTAACCACGCTTTGGTGAGCCGTGGTTAGAAGCCGTGGAGATGATCAGAGAGATTGATGGTCGCATACTTTACGCACTGCCTGGCTCTTGGCCAGGCCTGTGATACTCGGTGATGATATAAGAAAGAGATTTGGCAGACTCATATTAAAGGATATAAGCAATAGTGAAAGCATAATACTGTCGTTTGAAAACCCGTCGTATGATGTACAAATTCATTAACTCAAAGAGAGAATAAATTTATTCATACTCACTACACTGGATGTCCTGTGTATACTGTAATGTGCTCGGATTCATTTCCACTGTGATATATATTTGGATGAAAGGATTTTCTTGCCGACGAGCCCCGGATCTGCATATCTTGGTTCGACGATGATGTGAAGCAATTTGCATTGTCACAGCGTAGAGTCTGATTATATATGCATGGTAACGTGGGTATTGGAAAATGACGATAATGATCGGGGTGAGTGTGAGAGGTGTATTTGTGCCGGTGGAGAGAGAGGAGACTGAGTGGCAAACGAAAGAATGGAAATGGTGCAGGTAGTGGCACAGTCTAAATATTACTTTAGACTGTGGGTAGTAGTTCATTCGACACCGAGACAAAGGAATAATTAAGGGACGAAGCTGAGGAATAATGTAAGTGGATGGTATCAACTGGGCCGCAGCGATAAGCAATAAAGGATTACGAGGAACTGTGACTGTGACTCACCATTGCAGATATTAATGAAATAGATAATAGAGATAAATATGAAGTACTTTCATCTTCTCACTTCTACTTTTCACTGTGTTTTCGCTCTTTATATTTGATGTGCTCACAAGTCGTTGATTAATATAGTATTTTGTTGATTATGTATTTTTACACAGGATTCCCAGGCCATGTGCATTTCAGTCATGCAAAAGGGAGGCTGTGAACAGCTATCGAACAGGGGGTTAAGGGTCACCACATACATCTCCAAACACGATGGAGTCGAATGTTTTTCATTTCGTGGTGTACCTTCCTCACATTGACTGACTTCAGCTTCTTCTTTTTTTTTTTTAATCCAGTGTTGTTTCATGTTTGTTTTACCATCTTACTGCTCTTCTGAACTGCATCTGCATTTCTCCTCCTTTATGGTATCCCAGTACCATCCGTCTCTCCGCGTATTCTACTTTTTAATGCAAGTATCATTTGGTATTCGTATTTTTTCGTGTATACGAATATTTAACTATGGAACAATCTTCTTCAGACTGTTTTTGCGCTGCCTGACAGAATCAAGTCTTTCAAACAGCGTGATCAAGTATCGTGAGCTGATCGGGTATGATTTTTTTTCTTTTTATCTGGCTTTCAAAGGACAATAGTTTTCGGGATTTAGCCTACTTTTCAGCATAGGACGTGTGAAGTAAGACAACAAATAGGCGTCTGCTTGTGGTATTGGAAGCTACATTTAAGGCATTCAAAATAAAATGGCATATGTGGCCAATGTGTGTTTCTTTTAGGTGCTTATGAAGAGATGTATTTACTGGCTGAAAATGTGATTGTCTCTAACAGGACCAAATTACCAAAGACGTTTGCAGGATTCTGTAGTGCACTAACCCGTCACCATTTGGGCACAAATACCTACCGTCTAAAGAAGATCGATGAATACTGTTTAACGATTTTCAAATTTTGCCACAATGGTTGCGCGTGTGAATGTGCATGTAATTGCGCGCGCGAGCTTAGACCCCCCCTCCTTTCGTGTTATCTCGAGTGACCTTCATTTTTCACATCAGAGGCGAGATGAGCTGGGATAGCTAATGACTGAGAGAGGAGGAAGGGAGGGAGGGAGGGAGGATGAGTCGAAGAGTGTGGGGGAGGACTGAAGGGAAGAGAAGATAGATGGAAGAATTGAGACTGAGAAGGCTAGAGGAATGAAAAGGTACATGAGGGCTTTAAGATTATGATGGATGAAAACACAAGTAAGATAAATTGGCTGGGTGGGAAGGAGGAGACCATGATGCAGATGGGAGGTCGGGTGAGCGGTAAGAAGGAAGAACGAGATGTATGATGAAAGGAAGAAAGGAAAAGTGAAAAGTTGACGGGGTCTGTAGAAGAAAGGGAGGACTAGGGGATGAAATGGACAGAGTTTTGTTCTTTGTGGAAAAAACGTCAAAGCTGGTAAGGCCTGATCATCATACCCAAACATCTCCGCTGTCATAGGGCGGTAATGAGAATGGCTTAGGAGGCTTCATAGCACCTCTTCCTTACCCATTAACTTTTGCATATCACATCTTAACATTGTCTTGTGTTATTTATATCGTGTCAGTATCGAGATGGTGTACCTCAGTAATATACAGGAGGATACTGAGGTGTTATTTTCACACTAAATCTTTCCGGAGGGTGTACTACGATGTTGCCTGTCACTGAAGATATGGTCCGATGTCCCAGCCGAGTTCAGCTTGCAACGGCTTTTCTACTATTTTTTAAAAAGATGTTCTATCCCATCATAATATATCGAATCTTGAAAAATACTGCGGCTCATAATTTTTGTGTGTACTTAACGTTGAAAAACATGGAGCTAGAAAAAAAAATTGTGTCAGATTGCCACATCCTGTAACGTACAAAGTGAAATACTTTTTCCTAACCTTTGGTAAGGAATTCTGTTAACATCAGTCCCCAATTAACGGTAACTCTTGCACGTAACAAAAAGGTTTAGCTGTAATAAGGACATGGAGTAAAGATGTATTATTTTTATTAGCTCCAAGTACCTGAAATTAGGACACATTCGTAATATAGAGATACTAGCAACATAACCTTGTCTCACAGGCCTTGGATTGGGTTGGCTTTCAGTGACGGTAGGGGGTTGGCTAGTCAGCGTTAACTCAGGGCAATCTAGTACAGTCTCCTACCACGCTGTTAGCCAATTGGAGGCGTCGAAATCACTTCCCCAGGCTTCAGTGCCCATGACGTCACATCTTTTGACTCTACTCAGAGAGAGAGAGAGAGAGAGAGAGAGAGAGAGAGAGTATTTGTAGTGGGCTGTAAGTAGATGTCCCGACTGCTCAGTACTCGACCTTTGAATATCCTTAACGCTTTGTATATTACAAAATCATGCTACTTTAGCTTTCACAGTGATCAAGTGAATGTATGATATTTACAGACGTTTTCGCTAGTTTAATAATAACTACGCTTCTTGCTATGCTAAAGCTGAATAACTAGCACTGTCTTTACATAACCTCCTTCAGCCTAAGTGCGCGTCCACACAAAATTCTTGCTGGAGTGGACTGATGTTAGGCTCATTGTAGTCCACAGAAGTTATCGACCGCAACCTCTCGCGTCCAGTGTGGCTATTTGTATGGGCAGCAGTGATGCAAAACTCCCATCCTCACCCGCCCGTGCCAGCAAGCAATTGATGTGAACCCTGTCTTAGCGAGATTGTTCAGACTCGAGGGGTTAGAAAGAGCCTTCATCAACCACTTCATTGCCAGGGGTCCCTCTTAATTTTACTGAAATCTTATGACATTAGAAAGAATATACCCTAAAAATGCTTCAGCCAATACAGGCTTCTTGGTATACATAGAGTTTGGTGGGTAATTTTAAGCGAAAACCTTATGATGATGTAATTAGCTATGAGAATACACGTAGCGTGCGATCATCAATTCTGGTATAAAAAAAATTACCATACGCAACTCGCTTATAAAAGCTGCCTTAAAAAATGCTGAGTCTTTTGATTTTTTTTTTTGGGGGGGGGAGGAGCTGTGCCCTTTAGTTAGATTTGTTTTTGTTTTTAAATCTATGAAGAGAGATGGAATGCATGTCGGGGTGGAGGAAACGTACTCAGAACATCTGCTAGAATCCCCAAGTGGAGGCTTGGAGGTGTTACGCCCAAGTATTGCCACCAGGATAGTAGGCCAGTAATCTATTCTTAAATCTAACTTAAACTGGACTACGTTAGACTAGTTAAGGGCCTTCGCACCTCACAAGGAGTAATATGAGACAAGGAGTTAGTAAATGTAGGGTATTCTGTGTGAGAGGAAGGCATAGGGAAGACCTCGATCTTTTGAAAATGTGAGGGAACCAATGAGGAATAGAAGATATAGAATGGCTGGGACCAAATATGGGGTCGGAAGGGTGTAGTATGCGGGAAATGTGAAGGAAAGTGGAAAGTAACAAGGAGTAGAGGATTAGATGAAAATTTGGGAAACTGTGCTTTGTCAGACACAGGGATAATAAGCTGTTCTGGAACGAATTGGTGAAAGTAGCTAGAGAGAAATTAGAAATGAAAAAAAAATCCTTAACAGGGGAAAAAAAATGCAGGTTGTCAGCCTTGGGTTCTTTCTTTTTGCATTGATAATATACAGAGTAACGGTATCGGGTGGGATCGGTGAACAGAAATTTTACTTGGCAAGAAAGAAAACGGGAATGTCAGCAAACCAGAACAGTGCGCATGGACGGGATTTATACTGAGGACAAGAGAAAATTGTGTACTTCAGCAAGGATACATTGACGAATTCCAGATAGATGGAAGGAAGGTACAATAGTAAATATCAACACGGATATGGGAGGGGGGGGAGTGGTG
>JAGKTI010022867.1:0-15059 GCA_018397915.1 Birgus latro
TGTAGAAATTGCATTACAGAATTGGCAGTATGTGAGTGGTCGAAGTTCGTGACGTTTCATTAACGTACGGATCGCACCAGCAGTAGCTGGAGCTCTTTGTTTACAAACACAGACACAGTTTTTTGCTGTGTCCTCTTGCCGATTGGTTCCCATAGGTTATATACTCATTATGTGTACTTTCTCATTGCCTTTGAGGCATTTATATAACATAATTTTGTCTCCTCTTTTCCTTTTATCTTGTAATGTTGGTAGGTTCAGTATTTCTAGTCTTTCTTCATTGCATAGATCCCTTAAGCTTGGTAACCATCTTGTAGCAGGCCTTTATACTTTTTCAAGCTTGTTTATGTGTTTTATTGAGATTTGGATTCCAGGCTACTGATGCATTCTCCAGATTTGGTCTGATGAATGATATTATCTTTCTCGGCAAGACGTCATTTATAAATCATATGTGAATGCTATTCCCATAAATTGCAAGCAGTGTGCACATGTTCTATACATTCTTACTGATGTGGTCAGCCGGAGATAGTCTGTTATTGATGATATGTATTCCAGTTTCAACTCAACGCCGGCGTGCCACAAGGATCAGTTCTGACACCAAACCTATTTCCAGTTGATACTAATGGTCTCTTATCGGTCACCCACAATCCCATCCATTCATATGCACACTTCACAGATCATTCACACTCAAGCACACATTTACAAAGTTTAATATCTCTAACTCTGATCTCAGTACAGCCATCTCCATGAATCAAGACTTATCTAAGACCAATGAATGGGGACAAAATAACCTTGTCACATTTTATGCTAGTAAAACCAAATATATACTGTTTATTAAGGACTTTAATGTTGAGTAGCTGAACAGAGTGTTCCTCTTACGAAAGTCAGTCCCTTGCTGAGTTACATCTGTTTGCTCGAGCCGTGGGAGCGCTTGTTGAGTCAGCGCTTTTAGTGGGGGCACATATACACGGGGGGGGGGGGCATATATACATACATATAACGGGCATGGTACAATACTCACCCGGGTAGCTGAGATGGTGTCTCCTGACACTAGAGGGGAGTTATACTGGGGTTTGGTTATACTGCTTTGGCAGGTGGTGCGTTTGTAAGGAGAGAGTATGATATAGCGGTGGAGGGAGGACATGGCCATGTCAAAGGGATCTATTCAAGTAATATACATGGTTACAATGGAGGTATGTTGATATAAGATACACAAGAGTTATGCTGATATATGATACACAAGGAGTAAATATGAGTATGTGTTCATTTAGGTTCTTAGTTATCTATAATAATTGTAACTTTTTTTCTGTATGGTTTCAAAAATTCCTTCCTTTTTTTTTTTTTTTTGTTAGTTTCTGTATGTCACACATTACTGTATCAGAGATATGCCATCATTTGCTGGTGGTACTATTTCTGTGCAAAAGTTTGTTTATTTATCAATTGGCATTGGTAGTCACTGAATGCGAGGGCACTAAGTACAGGTAGTTTCAACGTCTTGTGGAGGTCGTACTATACCTGTTGCGATTCGGATTTCCTGCAGTCCATGTTCCATTTTCCTGATACAACAGTGCACTGCACAAAATATGAGTAGAAAACCTATGAAGGAGATAACCACAGAGGGAAACACAACGGTTGGATAAACCCATGAACGGCTGAAGGCCAGATAAAACTGATCCATAAAGAAGTCACTGTCATTGAGGAATCGCATGTTGGAGGAGGTGATGGTAATGTTAGCAGATGGCAGGGTGGAAGGCATGTCGATTGGTTGGAAGATGTCATAGGAGTGTTAACGGACTGGTTGGTGACAGCGAGTGGCGTAAGTGATGACCGACTCTGATTTGACGGTACCATAGTCCGGTGCTTTGTAGAGACCACTAGAAGGTACGGAGCGGACCGTAGAACCAGGACACATGATGGTGACAGAGATGGGAATACTAAAGAAGAAATACTGGGCGTGGCTGAGGTGAGCATGGTGGACCGGGAGTTCAGGAGCTGGAAAAAAGAAACAGGCCGAGTATATGGAATGGTTGCGAACTAAAGCAGACTCACAGGGTGAAGCGCTGCTAGGGAAGATAGCGAATAGGTTGGCAGCACAGAGATGAGAGGTAGGGATGAAAGAGGAACATTTCTGGAGGTCGGTGGTAGAAAGGAAGGCAACTGAAAGATTGTCATGTGAGAGAAGGAAATATTCTGAAGGAACAGAGACCTGCAATAAGGCGTCGTTGTATCGGAAGGAAAAAGGAATGATGTGGAAAAAGTTGAAGGTAATGGCAGAACGTAGAGGGATATGAACGACGACGTATTTGGTGAGAAGAGTGGCCTCGAGAATTGGATAGAAATATTCGAGAGAGGAGTAGGGGAGTACTGGGGATAGACCGTAAGTAAAGTAAGGCCATTCTAATAAAGAGTTGAGGGCTGAGATAGGTACCAAGTCAGCAGTGACACGTCCATTAATAGCATCGACTAGGATACGAACCAAGGTAGTGACCTGAGAGAGTAGAGAGTCAATGGCTAGTTGGAGATTATTCATGTTGAGTTTGAGGTAGAAGAACTGAGAAATAACATTGAGATTTGAGAGGTGTTGTTTTAAGATGTCGGTGAAGTTGTTCAGAGTGTAAGTTACTTCATTTAGGTGGGTTGTAATCTTGCGTAACGTAGTGCGTTGGACCTTGATGACTCGGCGTTGAGAATCCTGGGCTGAAGCTAAATGAGCTAGGTCAGATTCGAAGCCAGAAAGGTCATGGGCTCTACCGACGCCAAACAAACCACTTAGAATCTCACCTCCGAGGTCAAAGAGACCTCGTTTCACACGAGAACGACCTACAGGTGTCTGAATGTAGAATGTGGTATTGAGATCAGTGAATATGTCAGTTATGTATTGCAGCTGCCAGGAGAGTGGGAGGAAAATATGATATAAATACTGATTTGGGTTGTGTTTCCCCATGAGGGCTTTGAGGTGGATCTTGATTTTGTTGAGCTGGTGCGCGTAAGCAGGCAGAGTGATGATCGGCCAGGGGCGCAAGATCGTAGCGCAGGGAGACTATATCTTCGATGAGCATTACCTCGCCTCCCGAGCCGACCAAGGTCCCGGGACGTACTCCACCATCGTCCTCACCTGATCCGGACTCTAGGAGGGTCAGCACTACCAGGAGGTAGACCGCTAACATCATACCTAGAAAATTAGGTTAGAATTAACAGGAGAGTTCCTGGAGAGGTTGACGGGCGGAACGCAGATTGGATCGATATTCATTGGTTGATGAATGAGTAGGCGTAGGTGGAGATGAAGGAGACTGATGGATAGGTTGAGATGGGGTAGATTGAGGGATTTGTGGAGTAGGAGGGTGAGCAGTATGTTGTGCAAGTGATTCTTCCAACACTAGTCCTCGTGGTGCACGTTTTAGATCGTCAGCATGGATCCACTTGGTGTCTGTAGTGGAGAGGTCTTGGATATGAAATTTATTAGCTTGTTTATTTAGGACGAGGTGGGGGCCAATAAATTTGTCATCCAATATAGAGGTGCATGTATAGGAATGAGCAAAGACTAGATCACCAACGTTGATAGTGATAGGAGAGGCAGATTTATGTTGGCTTTGTATCATGTCCTCCTTAGAGGAAGCGAGATTGGATGTTACATACTGATGGATTGTTTGGAAGTTGGCCAGTTTTACTTTGACATAATCATCCAGGGTATAGATGGGGTCTGGCTTTGAGGATAACAGGGTATATGGGAGGTGTTTGTCAAAACCAAAGAGGACAAAAAAGGGAGATTCTCCAATTGATGCATTAGTGGAGCTATTCATTGATGATGCCACTTGTGGAATCCAGTCATCCCATGACGAACTATGGGAGCCTAGGTGTCTGAGGCATTCTAAGATTTTCCTATTGTGGCGTTCTACAAGGCCATTGGAAGCTGGATGGTTAGGCATGACATTACATTTATTAATTTTAAAGCGGTGACAGATCTCATCCAAGAGACTATTGATGAATTCAGTACTGTTGTCAGTGAGGATCGTATGTGGTGTACTGAACGGGCAAATTACGTGATCTGCGAAGGCACGCTCAACACTCTTCGCGGTCTTATCTGAGAGGGGTACGAGGACACAATAGCGTGAGAAGTGGTCGACTGCTACAAACAAATACTCAGAGCCTGATTCCGTAAGAGGGAGTTTTAGAAGATCGATGGAGACTGTTTCCCATTGTCGCGAAGGGACTGGGTATTGTAAGAGCGGTGCAGGTAAGCCGGTGGAACGTTTGTGACGGTTGCACAAGATGCAAGAACAGTGCGCATTGATTTTGTGACGCATGGTTGACAAATAGCACTCGAGACGTGCGCAAGCATCGGCCTTTACCTGGATTGGATGCGTGAGGTGTATCTTGAACGATGTGAAGGATAGCAGATATTAGGTCAGTAGGGACAATGAGTTGGTGTACTTCTCTGTTGGGCAAATCCTTCCCTGTAAGGAATGTTTTTCTGTTCAAGAGACCATCTTTTAGTATGAACTCATCTGGTGGTACTGGTATAGTAGGTAAGGTCGAGGCATCTCCTGATTTGAGGAAATAAACTACCTGGGACCATATGAAATCTTTGTGCTGAGAGTTTTGAACATACTCTGATGTTAGGGTTGTGCTGTCAGTGGCCTTGGGCTGCAGGGACGTGACAGGTACGGCTACATGACGTGAGAGTGCGTCTGCGACTACATTCGGCTTTCCTGGGACATACTGAAAAGTGGGATTGAAGTCCTGGATGGTGATGGACCATCTAGCTAACCTGGTGAGGTTGCGTCCCTTAAACAAATCACATAGAGGTGGTCTGTCTGGATATGCACTGGATATCCATATACTATGTCTCTGAAATGGTTCAAGGACCAGACTACTGCCAAAGCTTCAAAATCTGTGACACTGTAATTATGTTCAGCGGTGGTAAGGACGCGACTAGCATACACTGTTACACGCTTCCTGGATGCTTGATCGAGTTGCATTAAAACTGCACCAAGTCCTGCGCCTGAGTCATTTGTGCATAGAAGGAAGGGTTTGGTATAATCAGGGAATGCTAAAATTGGGGCATTGACAAGAGGTGTCTTTACAGTAGTGCTTGGAAAGCCTGGGACTGATCGTTAGTCCATACTAAGGATACATTCTTCCTTAGTAAATGGGTTAGAGGACCGGCGATCTTTGCATAGTTTTTAATGAATGTACGGTATTAAACACTTAGACCTGGGAAACGTCTGACAGCATCGGTAGTGGTAGGTTCTGGGAAATTGATGATCACCTTAGTTTTGTCGTCATTAGTGTAAATGCCTTGTGCGTCGACGACATGTCCTAAAAAGTTGATCTTCTTTCTCAGGTCGTCACATTTACTGAGGTTGATTTTCAGGCCTGCTAGCTGTAGGCATTCAAATACTTGTTAGTGTTTAGCAGAATGGTCAGAGACTCATTTACTCACAACAATGATGTCATCTAGGTAAGCAAAAAGAGAGTGTCCCATCATGCCACTAATGACCGAATGGATAAGACGCATGAATACTGAAGGAGCATTTCTCAAACCAAAAGGAAGTCTCTTAAACTGAAAATGTCCTGAAGGGGTGCTGAAGGCTGTAATTGGGCAAGAGGATTCTTCCATTTCGACCTGCCAGTAACCACTGAGGAGGTCTAGCGATGAAAAGACTACGTTATTTTCACCTAGTGATTCTAGCAAATCTGTGAGGACGGGTAACGGGAAACGGTCTGGAACAGTTACGGAGTTTACTTTACAGTAGTCCACTACTGGTCTAGAGTTGCCGTCCTTCTTTGGGACTAAGAAAAGAGGGCTATTCCATGGACTGACGGAGGGTTCGATAACATTTTCTGTACCATCTGATCTGTCTGTTTTCTCAAGCTGTGAGGTAACCGATATGCTGGTATGTAAATCAGCTGAGTTCCTGGCACTAGGTCTACTTGATGTTTGACTAAGTCTGTCTTGCCCATCTGTTCTCTAGGTAAGGCTACCACATTTTTGTAAGGTTGCAAAAGGCACATACACCTGTTGGTTGACTAACATCGTCAGTATGAACAGTAGGGATAGAGGATTCCTGGCACACCATTACGGCCACTGGGTATAGTAGGAAGTCTCCGATATTTACACCACTTTTAAGTTTTAGTGAAGCATTAGTGACACTGAGCAAGTATAGATAACATAGGCTGTCATCTAATATCGTGCACAAGGCTGACTCATAAGTTAAGCCATTCACGCAACAAGTCTCAGGTAGTGTTAGTACATCCACTCCTTCTTTCGCACCTGCAACACGAACAGAGACTTTGGTGAACTCATGCGGTAACAAAATTGTGCACGTATTCGTTACTGCACGCCTCGTCTCTGCGTGTTGGAGAACATCAGTCAGACTCTGTGAGGTAGGTAACTGAGACATGTCTGAGTCGGCTGTAGTGCTGTTGTTAGAGGAGGTTGGAAGCGACTTTTCTGATTGCTGAAAGGATGTATCATCAAGTGTTGAGGAATTCATGTCCTTGCTCTCAGTCAGCGAGGGAATTATCTCTATTCTCGGATGATGATGATGATGATGGCTTGGCTTGTTTTGTACTCTTAGGTAGTCAGGGGGAACTGAATGCCTGAATTTATTGGAAGTACAGGATGGGGACATTCCATACTGTAGACTGGGAACCCAGAAATGTCTATACTACTACAGGCAGACAATAATGCAATGGAATGTTGTGCCATGGTGGGTAAGCCAATAAGGTCATCTGCTGGATATTGCAGTTCGTTGGTAACATGAAATTCTATTGGGAAAGGGAGTAAGGTGCTGTCTAGTTGTACTTCTAAAGTGACTCTTCCTTTGACCATAAACTCTGAGCCTTCTACACCGCATAGGCAAATATAACATGCGGCCCAAGAAAACTTACGTGTTTGCGGTGGTATTGAATGATATCTAAAGAGGTATCAGAAATCAAGTTTACTATAGATCCGGTGTCCATGAAGAACAACGTTGGTATGTCATTACTCCATCCTAGAATGATATAGACCTGAGGAAGTTATGGGTCCGACATGGCGGATGGTGAGTTGGTGTTCTGTTGCTACGTCATATTGGTCCGAGACGGGCGTGGCGCTTCCTCCAACTGGTGGCGGTTGAGGTAACGACATTCCTCAGTAATGTGAGTCGTACTGGTCTTATTATAGCTGCATGTAGGACGACGCTAGCGGGAAGGTGTACTTTGTCTAGTTTGGGAGTGAGGCCGTGTGTGTTTACGGTCGCAACTGTTTTCTCAATGTCCGGCTTTACCACAGTGCCAGCAGAGGATTGAGGATTGTTCTGTCAGACGCTAGATTGATCACGACCGGCGGTTGGAGAACGTTGCGCGGCACGTCTGTCTCGTGTGGTGGAACGGGAGCGGTATTGGTCTGGGGGAGCAGTAGTGTGACAGACCTGAGAGACCAAGGGGCGGTTTGTGGCCTGACACGTGCGGTTCGAACCTGTTCTTTCATGGATGGTTTTAGTGATCTGAACAGTTTTATCTCCAGGCTTGAAACCGATCGCCAGGGCTATCTCTCTCTCTGTCTAGAATCAAGCCAATGGAGGAATCTCAGGTAACCAAATAAATCTGCAAAGTTGTTGAGTGAAAGCATAGGAGCTCCATTCACTTCCTCTACCCATTTCGTGCTTATAAGTAATTGGCGCATCTGGCTACTAGTGGCTGTCATGGCAGTGGCTGCTTTGCGTAGTTTGGCATGTTGGGGGGGGGACTGTCAAATACTCATCCATCTGGTTGAGGTGATTAGTGAATCCAATGAGAGATGCGGCATTGGAATGCTGGCAACAAAGTGTTATGAGTTCCTTTCGGAAATCCTCAAAGGTTTTAACGCCATGAAACTGTCCTGCACGGATTGCGGATCCGACATCTGATTTGCCTTGGTGTAAGCGACCCATGAGATAAGAGACTTCGAGGTTTTCATCTGTAATCCACCGATTGTGGATGTCGGTTTCGACCTCACTAAGGAAATCATAACCAGACCAAGTTGAGTCCTCGCCGGTAAATCTGGGATGATTGGCATCGTGGGGGTAGATAGACTGTGGAGTAGGGGTTGTTTTGTCCATGGTTGGAAGTGTGGAAGTGATGCGAGTAGGGGACTGAGAGAGAGAGTAGGTAGAGCTAGGTAAGGGTAAGAGAGATGAGAGATGAAGTGGGGCAGGAGAGTTAATGATAGTCGAAGAAGTAGGAAGAGAAGCAGGCTGTGTAGTATCAGGGGTAGAGTATGAGGTATCTGGATGGATAGTATCTAGATGGGAAGTTTGTTGGAAGTCGGGTAATGAAGTTGTGGGGAATGAAGTGGTAAGCTGTGAGTCGGGTCGTGGGTACGTGCATCCGCTACGTTTATGAGTCACTTAATCGTCCTCGGCGGGTGGAGTGTGAGCAATCGTTGTTTTTTGGCTGAGAGTGGTTGGAGTAAGTTCCATATATTCAAAGTAGTGTAATACCCCTCTCTTGATGGTTAAAGGAAAGTCCTGGAGTAGCTGTTTATGGCCTTTACTTGTGGAGCACAGAGATAAGGTGTTGACTCAGTAGATGTTAGCCCTCGACTGCCCGGGACATATGGCATTGGTTGGTTGGCAAGCCTGGGAACGCTGCTTACGTCTGAAGTTCTAGGATACAGTGGGGGGGGGGGCCCGGGCAGTAGAGGGCATACAGTGAGGGGGGGCATAATACATACATATAAGGGGAATGGTACAATACTCCCCCGGGTGGTTGAGATGGTGTCTCCTGACACTAGAGAGGAGTTATATGGGGTGGTTCAGATGACTAAGGGAGGCGGGAGATTTGTACAAGAAGGGAGTATGATACAGAGGAAGGAGGGAGGGATTATGATACAGAAGATGGTAGGGAGGTAGTATGATACAGGGGTTGGAGGTAGGACATGGCCATGTCAAGGGGATGTAAACCAGGGATATACATTGTTACAAAGGGAGGTATGTTGATATAAGATACACAAGGAGTCATGTTGATATATGATACAAGGAGTAAATAAAGTATGCGTTCACGCATGTTCTTAGATCTATATGAAATAGGGTACACATGTCTTTCCATTTTTCTTTTTTTTTCTATGTTAGTTTCTATATGCCACACATTACTGTATCAGAGAAATGTCAACATTTACTGGTGGTACTTTTGCTGGCCACAGGTTATGCAACTTATCAGGTGGCATTGGTAGTCACTGAATGCGAGGGCACTTAATCTTGGGTAGGGCGTACTATGCCAGTAGCAATTCTGATTTCCTGTAGTCTGTGTTCCATTTTCCGGACACAACAGTACACAGCACAGAGGACGAGGAGAAAACCTATGAAAGAGATGGCCACAGGGGGAAACACAACGGTTGGATGAACCCATGAACGGCTGAAGGCCAGAGAAAATTGATCCATAATGAAGTCACTGTTGTTGAGAAATGTTAGCATACGCATGTTGGAGGAGATAACGGTAATGGTAGTAGATGGCAGGTTGGAAGGCATGTCAATTGGTTGGAAGATGTCATAGGAGTGTTTATGGACGGATTGGTGATAGCGAATGGCGTAAGTGATGACTGACTAATGGTAGTAGATGGCAGATTGGAAGGCATGCCAATTGGTTGGAAGATGTCATAGGAGTGTTTATGGACGGATTGGTGATAGCGAATGGCCGTAAGTGATGACTGACTCTGATTTGACTGTACAATAGTCCGGTGCTTTGTAGAGACCACTAGCAGGTACGGAGCGGACCAAAGTACCAGGACACATGATGCTGACAGAGATGGGAACAGTAAAGAAGAAGTACTGGACGTGGTTGAGGTGTGCATGGTGGGCTTGGAGTACAGGAGTTGGAACAAAGGAACAGGCCGAGTATATGGAATGGTTACGATCTAAAGCAGACTCACAGGGTGGAGCGCTGCTAGGAAAGATAGCGAAAAGGTGGGCAGCACAGAGACGAGAGGTAGGGGTGAGGGAGGAACACTGCTGGAGGTCGGTGGTAGAAAGGAAGGCAAGTGAAAGATGGTCATGTAAGAGAAGGAAATATTCTGAAGGAACAGAGACTTACAATAAGCAGTTGTTGCATCGGAAGGGGAAGAGAATGATGTGGAAAAGGTTGAAGGTGATGTCAGAACGCAGAAGACGACGACGTATGTGGTGAGAAGAGTGGCCTCGAGAACTGGATAGTAATATTCGAGAGAGGAGTAGGGAAGTACTGGGGATAGACCGAAGGTAGAGTGAGCCCATTCTAATACAGAGTTGAGAGCTGAGATAGATACCAAGTCTCCAGTGACATGTCCATAAATAGCATCGAGTAGGATACGAACCAAGACTCGCAGTCCATCTCCCACCGAGACAACACCTCCACCGCGCTCTCGGTGGGACCAGCTCCCTGCAGCAGTGTTTCCACTGGGGGGGATGGGCCTGTTGCTTTACGGAGCAGCCCTGTCCGCCACCATGAGGTTGAGGGTCACCACTTTACCCTCCCTCTTCCAGGACCGGGGCTAACCCTCCAACCACTGCGACTGGGCCTTCCCCCCTGGGCCTCCACCTGCTGCTGGGGAGCTGAGCAAGCGGGGGCATCGTCGGGGCGGCACCACTGCAGCTCGTCGGCGCCCGACCATTGGCGCCGCGACCACTCTGCTCTCTCACCCCGCCCTGCCCCCCCCCCCTACGCCAGTGTCCTCTGTTGCTATGCAGAGGACGCCCCCCTGTTTACTGCCATCCTCTGACGGGCTCTCCACCCTGAGCCCGATCCTCCCAAGGGAGGAAAATCTCAACAACAACAACAACAACAACGATACGAACCAAGGTAGTGACCTGAGAGAATAGAGAGTCAATGACTAGTTGGAGATTATCCATGTTGAGTTTTAGATAAAAGAACTGAGAAATAACGTTGAGATTTGAGAGGTTTTGTTTTAAGACGTCGGTGAAGTTGTTCAGAGTGTAAGTTACTTCATTTAGGTGGGTTGTAATCGTCTATAACATAGTGTGTTGGACCTTGATGATTCGGCGTTGAGATTCTAGGGAGGAAGTTAAATGAGCTAGGTCAGATTTGAAGCCGCAAAGGTCATGGGCTGTAGCGACGCCAAACAAGCCACTTAGAATCTCACCTCCGAGGTTAAAGAGACTTCGTTTCACACGAGAACGACCAACGGGTGGCTGAATAGAGAATGTGTCATTGAGCTCAGTGAATTTACCAGAAATGAATTGCAACTGCCAGGAGAGTGGGAGGAAAAGATGATATAAATACTGATTTGGGTTGTTTCCCCATGAGGGCTGCGAGGTGGGTCTTGATTTTGTGGAGCTGGTGCGCGTAAGCAGGCAGGGCGATGGCTACGTCAGCCAGGGGCGCAAGATCGTAGCACAGGGAGACTACATCTTCAATGAGCATTACCTCACCTCCCGAGCCGACCAAGGCCCCGGGACGTACTCCACCATCGTCCTCACCCGACCCAGACCCTAGAAGGGTCAGCACTGCCAGCAGGGAGTCCGCTAACATCATATTAAGAAGATTTGATGAGAATTAACGGGAGAGATTCTGGAGAGGTTGATGGGCGGAACCCAGTTTGGATCGATACTGATTGGTTGTTAAATGAGTAGGTGTAGGTGGAGATGAAGGAGATTGATGGATAGGCAGAGATGGGGTAGGTTGAGGGATTTGTGGAGTAGGAGGGAGAGCAGTAGGTTGTGCAAATGATTCTGCCAAAACTAGACCCCGTGCAGCACGTTTCAGCATGGACCCACTTAGTGTCTGTAGTGGAGAGGTCTTGGATGTGGAACCTGTTGGCTTGTTTATTCAGTTCGCGATGGGAGCCGGTAAATTTGTCATCCAATTTAGAGGTGCACGTATGGGAATGAGCAAAGACTAGATCACCGACGTTGATAGAGAAGGGAGAGGCAGATTTATGTTGGCGTTGTATCATGTCCTACTTAGATGAAGCGAGATTGGATGTTACATACTGATGGATTGTTTGGAAGTTGGCCAATTTTACTTTGACAGTCATCCATGTTATAGATGGGGTCTGGCTTTGAGGATAACAGGGTGTAAGGTAGGTGTTTGTCAAAACCAAAGAGGACAAAGAAGGAAGATTCGCCAATGGAAGCGGTGATTTAGCTATTGACTGAGGATCCCACTCGGGGAATCCAGTCATCCCATGATAAACTATGGGAGCCTAGGTGTCTGAGGCACTCTAAGATTTTTCTATTGTGGCACTCTACAAGGCCATTGGAAGCTGGATGGTTAGGTATGACATTACATTTATTAATTTTAAAGCGGCAACAGATCTCCCCCAGGAGGCTATTTTTGAACTCGGTGCCATTGTCAGTGAGGATGGTATGTGGTGTACTGAACGGGCAAATTACGTGATCTACGAAGGCACGTGCAACACTCTTTGCAGTCTTCCCTGAAAGGGGTACGAGGACACAGTAGCGTGAGAATGGTCGACTGCTACAAACAAATACTTTGCGCCTGATTCTGTAAGAGGGAGTTTTAGAAGTTTGATGGACACTGTTTCCCATGGGAGTGACAGGATTGGATATTGTAAGAGCGGTGCAGGTAAGCCGGTGGAACTTTTGTGGCGGTGGCATGAGATGCAAGAGTCACAGTGCTCATTGATATCGCAACGCATCGTTGGCCAATAGTACTAGAGATGTGCTTGGCACAAGAATCGGCCTTTACCAGGATGAGATGCGTGAGGTGTATTATGAACGATGTAAAGGACCGCAGATATCAGGTCAGTTGGGACAACGAGTTGGTGTACTTCTCTGTTAGGCAAATCCTTCCCTGTATGGAATGATTTTCTGTACAAGAGACCATCTTTCAGTATGAACTCATCTAGTGGTACTGGTAGAGCAGGTAAGGTTGAGGCATCTCCTGATTTGAGGAAATAAACTACTTTGGACAACATGGAATCTATGCGCTGAGAAATTTTGAACATCCTCTGATGTTAAGGGTGTGATGTCAGTGGCCTTGGGCTGCAGGGACGTGACAGGTGCGGCTACATGACGTGAGAGGGAGCCGGCAACTACAATCGATTTTCCTTGGACATACTGAAAAGTGGGATTAAAGTCCTGGATGATGATGGACCATCTAGCTAACCTACCAGTGAGGTTGCATCCCTTAAACAAATCACATAGAGGAAACAAATCACATAGAGGAAGGTGGTCTGTGTCAGGGGAAAATGAGAGTTTTCTCTGGCGTGTCGCCAGATGTCAGGGGAAATTTAAGTATTCCCAAGAAATAATGAAATATTGTATAATTGGTATACAATGTATAGCTAAGTGTGCTATGTCAATTCTCTAGGGTCGAGAATTACAGACTTCCTCAACAGCACTCAGCAGAGACTAGACGCTCTATTGGGCTGCAATATTGTACCGTTGGCCTATGAGAAAGTTTCTTCTTCCCCCTCCAACAATAAAAAAAAATGATAATAATAATAACAGGCTCTTGGCTGAGCCAAACTCCTAGCTAGCACAACGGATTTAAGGAGTGATGCCAAAGCTGGCCTAAGTACCGGCCGTGATTTAATTCAAAAGTTGTGCTAACGCAGAGTAGCAAAACTGTATTAAATGAGTGGAGTAATCAAACACAGTTAATATACTTTAACAAAGCTCAAGAAAAGAACTGTGAATTTATTAATTACAAACAAATGAATTTACGTTACATAAAATTCAAATCAAATGAAAGAAATGCACTCACTCACTCAGACACTCAGATAACGGCTAAATATTTCAAAAAGCTTAGCCTAGGAAAAAACCAGAAAATACTGATCGGTATGGATGAGACTGTACTGTAGTCCATCACCAACAGGGTGGGAGCTCGGGAAGACACGCCGATTCAAGCCGAGATCTGAAATAAAGAATTCACTCGAGCCTCTAGAGGCGTACGACCCAATCCTTCCGTGACTAAGAACAGACCGATTCATTTTAATCTCGACGCGGCGCGGGTGGGAGCTCGCGCGCATGCACTATGGGCCCGGAGCAAAGCCCGACAACTAAAAATTATCGTACATATTAATTTGCTCCTCACAAAATCACTGGATGTCACTATTTAACTAACGTGATTTTACAATGTAGAAAATTCGTGACATTACGCCCGTGAAATTTTTCAAATTTTACCCTAGAGTAAAATTTGACACTATGTATATACATCCTAACTCAGTCACACAAGATTCACACTGTGGTGTGTGTACTATCCTGTTACAGGAGGCAAAACAGTGTCGCCTGCGAGCGTAAAAAACTCGTATTTACGTTAAGGAAAGCAAGCTTGAGGGAAAAACTCCAAGACGACAGTGGAAAGTCCTGCACTCAGGTCAACTGAGCGAAAATTCGCTACATTTACATTAACAACTAATTGTTATGTAGCGTGATGTATGTGATACACGGTGTAGGTGTGACAGTTGTAGTGTAACTGTACCTACGTGTAAGCAATAATAATAATACATATTAAGGCAATAATAAAGGTGACGAGGGTAGAAGAGATGAAGTGCCAGGGTGCAGCAGATGATCAATGGTCCTGGACATCTTCTTCACCCAACGACTGTACCTGTGGGGATAAGTCAAGGTGGAGTATCAATAGTGTCGATGCAAGGGTTACACTAAATTATAATTTCATCCACCCAGCAATCAATCCACACACACGCAAAAGAAGGTACTCTTTAGCCGAAAGTCAATAACAAATTTCGTTGGTATGTCGCCATTATTTCCCCAATTGTTGCCTTTTCTAGCCTACACTTATGCCTAATAAAAGGGCTCGTCGTCGGTGCCCTCGGCTGGGATCGTACAACGACTACCCACCTGTCATCAGTGTCCTCGGTTGGGCTCACCATGACTGCACACTTATAGCTGTACTAAACGTTACAAAAGGGCTCGTCACCTCGACTGCCCGTTTGTCATCGGTGTCCTCAGTTGGGTTCACCGTGACTGCACACTTATAATTAGTAAAGGTAGTCGAGAATCCCTATGCAACTTTGGCAGGTCACATTTAACACCCTGCATGGGTGTGAACACTCATGTGGCTTCTATTTAATCTCCGGGAATCCTCAGGGAGGCCCTCAGCTCGAGATACACCACAAG